>ARYC01020293.1:0-21097 GCA_000711775.1 Oxytricha trifallax
CAACTTTGAAACACTTTAAATCGAAAAAAGTTTAAGGTTTTTTAAAGGATTTTCTCGCTGCAGTTCTTATACTAGGGTAATATGCTATCAAGGAACACGATGACGCTTCTTTGAGCTCGATTTAATTAATGCAAGCCGAGATATGAGCCATCCTTGAAGCATCTTCTAACTTTCATAAAAGTTGATGCTTAGCAAATGGTGCTGACCCTTTCTGGGCAATGCGATGTGCATTCTGTCGATTTTATTGCTGAAACCTACGTTTTCGAGGGTCATTTACATGAATACTGTAAGCGTGGCACTCGAGAATGACGCCATCAAGGTCGCTTAGCGGCTCTGAATTTCTATGGAAATTTGTAAAAAGCAGATTATTTGTGGCAACTTTGAAACACTTTAAATCGAAAAACGTTTAAGGTTTTTTTAAGGATTTTCTCGCTGCAGTTCTTATACTAGGGTAATATGCTATCAAGGAACACGATGACGCTACTTTGAGCTCGATCTGATTTATGCAAGCCGAGATATGAGGCTTCCTGAAGCATCTTCTAACTTTCATAAAAGTTGATTCTTAGCAAATGGTGCTGACCCTTTCTGGGCAATGCGATGTTCATTCTGTCGATTTAATTGCTGAAACCTACGTTTTCGAGGGTCATTTACAAGAATATTGTAAGCGTGGCACTCGAGAATGACGCCATCAAGGTCGCTTAGCGGCTCTGAATTTCTATGGAAATTTGTAAAAAGCAGATTATTTGTGGCAACTTTGAAACACTTTAAATCGAAAAACGTTTAAGGTTTTTTTAAGGATTTTCTCGCTGCAGTTCTTATACTAGGGTAATATGCTATCAAGGAACACGATGACGCTACTTTGAGCTCGATCTGATTTATGCAAGCCGAGATATGAGGCTTCCTTGAAGCATCTTCTAACTTTCATAAAAGTTGATTCTTAGCAAATGGTGCTGACCCTTTCTGGGCAATGCGATGTTCATTCTGTCGATTTAATTGCTGAAACCTACGTTTTCGAGGGTCATTTACAAGAATATTGTAAGCGTGGCACTCGAGAATGACGCCATCAAGGTCGCTTAGCGGCTCTGAATTTCTATGGAAATTTGTAAAAAGCAGATTATTTGTGGAAACTTTGAAACACTTTAAATCGAAAAAAGTTTAAGGTTTTTTTAAGGATTTTCTCGCTGCAGTTCTTATACTAGGGTAATATGCTATCAAGGAACACGATGACGCTACTTTGAGCTCGATCTGATTAATGCAAGCCGAGATATGAGGCTTCCTTGAATCATCTTCTAACTTTCATAAAGGTTGATGCTTAGCAAATGGTGCTGACCCTTTCTGGGCAATGCGATGTGCATTCTGTCGATTTAATTGCTGAAACCTACGTTTTTTCGAGGGTCATTTACAAGAATATTGTAAGCGCGGCACTCGAGAATGACGCCATCAAGGTCGCTTAGCGGCTCTGAATTTCTATGGAAATTTGTAAAAAGCAGATTATTTGTGGCAACTTTGAAACACTTTAAATCGAAAAAAGATTAAGGTTTTTTTAAGGATTTTCTCGCTGCAGTTCTTATACTAGGGTAATATGCTATCAAGGAACACGATGACGCATCTTTGAGCTCGATCTGATTAATGCAAGCCGAGATATGAGGCTTCCTTGAAGCATCTTCTAAACTTTCATAAAAGTTGATTCTTAGCAAATGGTGCTGACCCTTTCTGGGCAATGCGATGTTCATTCTGTCGATTTAATTGCTGAAACCTACGTTTTCGAGGGTCATTTACAAGAATACTGTAAGCGTGGCACTCGAGAATGACGCCATCAAGGTCGCTTAGCGGCTCTGAATTTCTATGGAAATTTGTAAAAAGCAGATTATTTGTGGAAACTTTGAAACACTTTAAATCGAAAAAAGTTTAAGGTTTTTTTAAGGATTTTCTCGCTGCAGTTCTTATACTAGGGTAATATGCTATCAAGGAACACGATGACGCTACTTTGAGCTCGATCTGATTAATGCAAGCCGAGATATGAGGCTTCCTTGAATCATCTTCTAACTTTCATAAAGGTTGATGCTTAGCAAATGGTGCTGACCCTTTCTGGGCAATGCGATGTGCATTCTGTCGATTTAATTGCTGAAACCTACGTTTTCGAGGGTCATTTACAAGAATATTGTAAGCGCGGCACTCGAGAATGACGCCATCAAGGTCGCTTAGCGGCTCTGAATTTCTATGGAAATTTGTAAAAAGCAGATTATTTGTGGCAACTTTGAAACACTTTAAATCGAAAAACGTTTAAGGTTTTTTTAAGGATTTTCTCGCTGCAGTTCTTATACTAGGGTAATATGCTATCAAGGAACACGATGACGCTACTTTGAGCTCGATCTGATTTATGCAAGCCGAGATATGAGGCTTCCTTGAATCATCTTCTAACTTTCATAAAGGTTGATGCTTAGCAAATGGTGCTGACCCTTTCTGGGCAATGCGATGTGCATTCTGTCGATTTAATTGCTGAAACCTACGTTTTCGAGGGTCATTTACAATAATACTGTAAGCGTGGCACTCGAGAATGACGCCATCAAGGTCGCTTAGCGGCTCTGAATTTCTATGGAAATTTGTAAAAAGCAGATTATTTTTGGCAACTTTGAAACACTTTAAATCGAAAAAAGTTTAAGGTTTTTTTAAGGATTTTCTCGCTGCAGTTCTATACTAGGGTAATATGCTATCAAGGAACACGATGACGCTACTTTGAGCTCGATCTGATTAATGCAAGCCGAGATATGAGGCTTCCTTGAATCATCTTCTAACTTTCATAAAGGTTGATGCTTAGCAAATGGTGCTGACCCTTTCTGGGCAATGCGATGTGCATTCTGTCGATTTAATTGCTGAAACCTACGTTTTCGAGGGTCATTTACAATAATACTGTAAGCGTGGCACTCGAGAATGACGCCATCAAGGTCGCTTAGCGGCTCTGAATTTCTATGGAAATTTGTAAAAAGCAGATTATTTGTGGCAACTTTGAAACACTTTAAATCGAAAAAAGTTTAAGGTTTTTTAAAGGATTTTCTCGCTGCAGTTCTTATACTAGGGTAATATGCTATCAAGGAACACGATGACGCTTCTTTGAGCTCGATTTAATTAATGCAAGCCGAGATATGAGCCATCCTTGAAGCATCTTCTAACTTTCATAAAAGTTGATGCTTAGCAAATGGTGCTGACCCTTTCTGGGCAATGCGATGTGCATTCTGTCGATTTTATTGCTGAAACCTACGTTTTCGAGGGTCATTTACATGAATACTGTAAGCGTGGCACTCGAGAATGACGCCATCAAGGTCGCTTAGCGGCTCTGAATTTCTATGGAAATTTGTAAAAAGCAGATTATTGTGGCAACTTTGAAACACTTTAAATCGAAAAAAGATTAAGGTTTTTTTAAGGATTTTCTCGCTGCAGTTCTTATACTAGGGTAATATGCTATCAAGGAACACGATGACGCATCTTTGAGCTCGATCTGATTAATGCAAGCCGAGATATGAGGCTTCCTTGAAGCATCTTCTAACTTTCATAAAAGTTGATTCTTAGCAAATGGTGCTGACCCTTTCTGGGCAATGCGATGTTCATTCTGTCGATTTAATTGCTGAAACCTACGTTTTCGAGGGTCATTTACAAGAATATTGTAAGCGTGGCACTCGAGAATGACGCCACAAGGTCGCTTAGCGGCTCTGAATTTCTATGGAAATTTGTAAAAAGCAGATTATTTGTGGCAACTTTGAAACACTTTAAATCGAAAAAAGATTAAGGTTTTTTTAAGGATTTTCTCGCTGCAGTTCTTATACTAGGGTAATATGCTATCAAGGAACACGATGACGCATCTTTGAGCTCGATCTGATTAATGCAAGCCGAGATATGAGGCTTCCTTGAAGCATCTTCTAACTTTCATAAAAGTTGATGCTTAGCAAATGGTGCTGACCCTTTCTGGGCAATGCGATGTGCATTCTGTCGATTTAATTGCTGAGACCTACGTTTTCGAGGGTCATTTACAAGAATACTGTAAGCGTGGCACTCGAGAATGACGCCATCAAGGTCGCTTAGCGGCTCTGAATTTCTATGGAAATTTGTAAAAAGCAGATTATTTGTGGCAACTTTGAAACACTTTAAATCGAAAAAAGATTAAGGTTTTTTTAAGGATTTTCTCGCTGCAGTTCTTATACTAGGGTAATATGCTATCAAGGAACACGATGACGCATCTTTGAGCTCGATCTGATTAATGCAAGCCGAGATATGAGGCTTCCTTGAAGCATCTTCTAAACTTTCATAAAAGTTGATTCTTAGCAAATGGTGCTGACCCTTTCTGGGCAATGCGATGTTCATTCTGTCGATTTAATTGCTGAAACCTACGTTTTCGAGGGTCATTTACAAGAATATTGTAAGCGTGGCACTCGAGAATGACGCCATCAAGGTCGCTTAGCGGCTCTGAATTTCTATGGAAATTTGTAAAAAGCAGATTATTTGTGGCAACTTTGAAACACTTTAAATCGAAAAAAGATTAAGGTTTTTTTAAGGATTTTCTCGCTGCAGTTCTTATACTAGGGTAATATGCTATCAAGGAACACGATGACGCATCTTTGAGCTCGATCTGATTAATGCAAGCCGAGATATGAGGCTTCCTTGAAGCATCTTCTTAACTTTCATAAAAGTTGATTCTTAGCAAATGGTGCTGACCCTTTCTGGGCAATGCGATGTGCATTCTGTCGATTTAATTGCTGAAACCTACGTTTTCGAGGGTCATTTACAAGAATACTGTAAGCGTGGCACTCGAGAATGACGCCATCAAGGTCGCTTAGCGGCTCTGAATTTCTATGGAAATTTGTAAAAAGCAGATTATTTGTGGCAACTTTGAAACACTTTAAATCGAAAAAAGTTTAAGGTTTTTTAAAGGATTTTCTCGCTGCAGTTCTTATACTAGGGTAATATGCTATCAAGGAACACGATGACGCTACTTTGAGCTCGATCTAATTAATGCAAGCCGAGATATGAGCCATCCTTGAAGCATCTTCTAACTTTCATAAAAGTTGATGCTTAGCAAATGGTGCTGACCCTTTCTGGGCAATGCGATGTGCATTCTGTCGATTTAATTGCTGAAACCTACGTTTTCGAGGGTCATTTACAAGAATACTGTAAGCGTGGCACTCGAGAATGACGCCATCAAGGTCGCTTAGCGGCTCTGAATTTCTATGGAAATTTGTAAAAACCAGATTATTTGTGGCAACTTTGAAACACTTTAAATCGAAAAAAGTTTAAGGTTTTTTAAAGGATTTTCTCGCTGCAGTTCTTATACTAGGGTAATATGCTATCAAGGAACACGATGACGCTACTTTGAGCTCGATCTAATTAATGCAAGCCGAGATATGAGCCATCCTGAAGCATCTTCTAACTTTCATAAAAGTTGATGCTTAGCAAATGGTGCTGACCCTTTCTGGGCAATGCGATGTGCATTCTGTCGATTTAATTGCTGAAACCTACGTTTTCGAGGGTCATTTACAAGAATACTGTAAGCGTGGCACTCGAGAATGACGCCATCAAGGTCGCTTAGCGGCTCTGAATTTCTATGGAAATTTGTAAAAAGCAGATTATTTGTGGCAACTTTGAAACACTTTAAATCGAAAAACGTTTAAGGTTTTTTTAAGGATTTTCTCGCTGCAGTTCTTATACTAGGGTAATATGCTATCAAGGAACACGATGACGCTACTTTGAGCTCGATCTGATTTATGCAAGCCGAGATATGAGGCTTCCTTGAAGCATCTTCTAACTTTCATAAAAGTTGATGCTTAGCAAATGGTGCTGACCCTTTCTGGGCAATGCGATGTGCATTCTGTCGATTTAATTGCTGAAACCTACGTTTTCGAGGGTCATTTACAATAATACTGTAAGCGTGGCACTCGAGAATGACGCCATCAAGTCGCTTAGCGGCTCTGAATTTCTATGGAAATTTGTAAAAAGCAGATTATTTGTGGCAACTTTGAAACACTTTAAATCGAAAAAAGTTTAAGGTTTTTTAAAGGATTTTCTCGCTGCAGTTCTTATACTAGGGTAATATGCTATCAAGGAACACGATGACGCTACTTTGAGCTCGATCTAATTAATGCAAGCCGAGATATGAGCCATCCTTGAAGCATCTTCTAACTTTCATAAAAGTTGATGCTTAGCAAATGGTGCTGACCCTTTCTGGGCAATGCGATGTGCATTCTGTCGATTTAATTGCTGAAACCTACGTTTTCGAGGGTCATTTACAAGAATACTGTAAGCGTGGCACTCGAGAATGACGCCATCAAGGTCGCTTAGCGCCTCTGAATTTCTATGGAAATTTGTAAAAAGCAGATTATTTGTGGAAACTTTGAAACACTTTAAATCGAAAAAAGTTTAAGGTTTTTTAAAGGATTTTCTCGCTGCAGTTCTTATACTAGGGTAATATGCTATCAAGGAACACGATGACGCTACTTTGAGCTCGATCTAATTAATGCAAGCCGAGATATGAGCCATCCTTGAAGCATCTTCTAACTTTCATAAAAGTTGATGCTTAGCAAATGGTGCTGACCCTTTCTGGGCAATGCGATGTGCATTCTGTCGATTTAATTGCTGAAACCTACGTTTTCGAGGGTCATTTACATGAATACTGTAAGCGTGGCACTCGAGAATGACGCCATCAAGGTCGCTTAGCGGCTCTGAATTTCTATGGAAATTTGTAAAAAGCAGATTATTTGTGGCAACTTTGAAACACTTTAAATCGAAAAAAGTTTAAGGTTTTTTAAAGGATTTTCTCGCTGCAGTTCTTTACTATAATATGCTTCAAGGAACACGATGACGTACGTTGAGCTCGATCTAATTAATGCAAGCCGAGAAAGGAGCCATCCTTGAACCATCTGCTAACTTTCATAAAAGTGAGCTTAGCAAATGGTGCTGACCCTTTCTGGGCAATGCGATGTGCATTCTGTCGATTTAATTGCTGAAACCTACGTTTTCGAGGGTCATTTACAAGAATACTGTAAGCGTGGCACTCGAGAATGACGCCATCAAGGTCGCTTAGCGGCTCTGAATTTCTATGGAAATTTGTAAAAAGCAGATTATTTGTGCAACTTTGAAACACTTTAAATCGAAAAAAGATTAAGGTTTTTTTAAGGATGTTCTCGCTCAGTTTTATACTGGTAATATGCTATCAAGGAAACGATGACGCAACTTTGAGCTCGTCTGATTAATGCAGCCGAGATATGAGGCTTCCTTGAAGCATCTTCTAACTTTCATAAAAATTGATGCTAGCAAATGGTGCTGACCCTTTCTGGGCAATGCGATGTGCATTCTGTCGATTTAATTGCTGAAACCTACGTTTTCGAGGGTCATTTACAAGAATACTGTAAGCGTGGCACTCGAGAATGACGCCATCAAGGTCGCTTAGCGGCTCTGAATTTCTATGGAAATTTGTAAAAAGCAGATTATTTGTGGCAACTTTGAAACACTTTAAATCGAAAAAAGTTTAAGGTTTTTTTAAGGATTTTCTCGCTGCAGTTCTTATACTAGGGTAATATGCTATCAAGGAACACGATGACGCAACTTTGAGCTCGATCTGATTAATGCAAGCCGAGATATGAGGCTTCCTTGAAGCATCTTCTAACTTTCATAAAAGTTGATGCTTAGCAAATGGTGCTGACCCTTTCTGGGCAATGCGATGTGCATTCTCTCGATTTAATTGCTGAAACATACGTTTTCGAGGGTCATTTACAAGAATATTGTAAGCGTGGCACTCGAGAATGACGCCATCAAGGTCGCTTAGCGGCTCTGAATTTCTATGGAAATTTGTAAAAAGCAGATTATTTGTGGCAACTTTGAAACACTTTAAATCGAAAAAAGTTTAAGGTTTTTTAAAGGATTTTCTCGCTGCAGTTCTTATACTAGGGTAATATGCTATCAAGGAACACGATGACGCTACTTTGAGCTCGATCTAATTAATGCAAGCCGAGATATGAGCCATCCTGAAGCATCTTCTAACTTTCATAAAAGTTGATGCTTAGCAAATGGTGCTGACCCTTTCTGGGCAATGCGATGTGCATTCTGTCGATTTAATTGCTGAAACCTACGTTTTCGAGGGTCATTTACAAGAATACTGTAAGCGTGGCACTCGAGAATGACGCCATCAAGGTCGCTTAGCGGCTCTGAATTTCTATGGAAATTTGTAAAAAGCAGATTATTTGTGGCAACTTTGAAACACTTTAAATCGAAAAAAGTTTAAGGTTTTTTAAAGGATTTTCTCGCTGCAGTTCTTATACTAGGGTAATATGCTATCAAGGAACACGATGACGCTACTTTGAGCTCGATCTAATTAATGCAAGCCGAGATATGAGCCATCCTTGAAGCATCTTCTAACTTTCATAAAAGTTGATGCTTAGCAAATGGTGCTGACCCTTTCTGGGCAATGCGATGTGCATTCTGTCGATTTAATTGCTGAAACCTACGTTTTCGAGGGTCATTTACAAGAATACTGTAAGCGCGGCACTCGAGAATGACGCCATCAAGGTCGCTTAGCGGCTCTGAATTTCTATGGAAATTTGTAAAAAGCAGATTATTTGTGGCAACTTTGAAACACTTTAAATCGAAAAAAGTTTAAGGTTTTTTAAAGGATTTTCTCGCTGCAGTTCTTATACTAGGGTAATATGCTATCAAGGAACACGATGACGCTACTTTGAGCTCGATCTAATTAATGCAAGCCGAGATATGAGCCATCCTTGAAGCATCTTCTAACTTTCATAAAAGTTGATGCTTAGCAAATGGTGCTGACCCTTTCTGGGCAATGCGATGTGCATTCTGTCGATTTAATTGCTGAAACCTACGTTTTCGAGGGTCATTTACAAGAATACTGTAAGCGTGGCACTCGAGAATGACGCCATCAAGGTCGCTTAGCGGCTCTGAATTTCTATGGAAATTTGTAAAAAGCAGATTATTTGTGGCAACTTTGAAACACTTTAAATCGAAAAAAGTTTAAGGTTTTTTAAAGGATTTTCTCGCTGCAGTTCTTATACTAGGGTAATATGCTATCAAGGAACACGATGACGCTTCTTTGAGCTCGATTTAATTAATGCAAGCCGAGATATGAGCCATCCTTGAAGCATCTTCTAACTTTCATAAAAGTTGATGCTTAGCAAATGGTGCTGACCCTTTCTGGGCAATGCGATGTGCATTCTGTCGATTTTATTGCTGAAACCTACGTTTTCGAGGGTCATTTACATGAATACTGTAAGCGTGGCACTCGAGAATGACGCCATCAAGGTCGCTTAGCGGCTCTGAATTTCTATGGAAATTTGTAAAAAGCAGATTATTTGTGGCAACTTTGAAACACTTTAAATCGAAAAAAGTTTAAGGTTTTTTTAAGGATTTTCTCGCTGCAGTTCTTATACTAGGGTAATATGCTATCAAGGAACACGATGACGCTTCTTTGAGCTCGATCTAATTAATGCAAGCCGAGATATGAGCCTTCCTTGAAGCATCTTCTAACTTTCATAAAAGTTGATGCTTAGCAAATGGTGCTGACCCTTTCTGGGCAATGCGATGTGCATTCTGTCGATTTAATTGTCTGAAACCTACGTTTTCGAGGGTCATTTACAAGAATATTGTAATCGTGGCACTCGAGAATGACACCATCAAGGTCGCTTAGCGGCTCTGAATTTCTATGGAAATTTGTAAAAAGCAGATTATTTGTTGCAACATTAACTCTTTATGATCTAATGAAATCAATTAATACTACTCTATGAGAAATCTTATGCATAAATTTCACTGGCTTTAAGTTTTTATATACATAATCTAATGTGTACAGCTTATTAATTTTTTTCAATCATTTATAATAATAAGATGTAGCTTTTTTTGAATCCTTTATATTAAATTTTATCTCTTAAGATCTTTTAATATATAGGGAGACTTAAAGTAACATGTTCTTGATCAATCTGTTTTGCATCGATCTTAATTATAAATCTGCACTGTCTATCACTTGCTTTAATTACAGCTTAGTACTCAATGACAAATTCCTTTTGATTCTTGTCATCGCATTTAGAGTAGTTGAATGGATAAATCTTGTATGCGATCTGCATATCAGTTATTACATTTTTTCTCAAACTTGTCCTCAAGTATGAGATAAATTACATTCATTAAGGTCAATTACATTATAAAAATGAATATTTAGTGCTTGTATCTTCATAGTGATTATCATTTTCTCTGAATCTGTGAGGTTTCTAACTTCTTTATTAAGTTTATTTTCTTTCTAAACTCTTTGTTCCAATTTTTCTTAATGGTTCCTTGGCTTTATTCCTTTTAAGGAAGACCCCCCTAGTCTCAGGATCTATATCTTCAAAGTTCTTCCCAAGATGGGTTTAATTAAGAACTTTTAAATCCCTTGAATAGTTATATTACATATTGTAAAAAGAGCAAAGATGTTTTCCAACTATCTTATCATGCTAAAGATAGAGCTTGGGCTTGTTAGAATACTACTCTAAGATATGATGAGGCTTAAGAAAAGATTTATTAGTGAAGTTTATCTCAAACTTCTCACATAAATATAATGCTGCAATTTCTTTTTTCTTTTCATCCTCTCCAACCATTTTTATTGGAACTTCGCATTGAATTTCTTAGCTCTGCCTTTTTATTTTATAATTGAATTGTTATTCAAAGTATGAGACCTAAGGATAGAGAATTTCATGTTCGTATTAGGTGAATTGCATCGCAAGTCTCAATTTTCTTTTAATTCTCGAAAGAATTTTTTTATGGCTAATGCCAAGCAATGTCGCTTTTCTTAGTAAGTTGCCGCTCATTTTATAAGTACTATTAATAATTATATAAGCTGTTTTAATTCTACCTTTAAACTTAAGTTAGAGCATATCCTCAAAGATTTAGAGAAGTTTAATGGGATCAGAGTGCGTAATATTAGTTTTATATTTCCAAATTTTTTTAGATAATTTATATACTATTCCATCCATTTTATACATTAAAATGCACCTAAATTTGTTTTATGAAGTTAGGTGCTGCTCCTAAATCTATTCTTGTAAATATAGGAGGGGAGGTTTTAAAATTTAATTTTTTTAATGAACCAAATAATACATTTTTGAACTTTAATATTAAGCTTTAAATAAATTAGGAGCACCACCTAATTTAAAATAAATTAATTATTATTAGGAGCAATTTAATGGAGAAAGTTTGATAAAAATGGAATCAAAATCTAAAAAATTGAGAAAGTTCCTGCGTCTTTATCTATTTATCTAATTCAGGTTGACCTGCAAGTGGATATCTCTATTTAGTAGTAAAATTTTAACAAATTTAGAATGGATATCCATATTTTTAAATTTCTTAAACATTTATAGAAACTGGAAACAAGATAGAATCTATGAATGATGCAATGAAGAGAATATAATCTCAAGATTTAATAGGAAAATTCAGAAGTAAAGAAGATCTTTACAGATACTTGGTATAGCAAGGTAAGTTTTCACTTATAACTAACTTATTAACCATAGTTGGATTGTTCTTACCAACACAGGAGGGAACAAAAATATCATTCTTAAAAGCATTGCTAAGTGAAGAGAAAAAAGCTTTTAAATCTAATGAAATCAGAATGATCGAGACATCCAACTACCCTGAAATATCAGTAACAAACCTCTATGATGATGCTATGAGTGATCCAGATGTTGCTCTCTACTTTCCATCAAAGCTGCAAATTTCTAATAAGTTGCCAGAGAGAAACTTCTTCTTTGGTGTTCTTGCAACTCTGAAACCTGAGTACTTAAATGAAGTTATTTAAGAAGCTCACAAGAAACGATACAGCATCTCTCCTGAAGAAAAAGAGAAGCAAGGTATTAAAATAAGTGACACCTGGCTGTAGGAACTTTAAAAGCATCCTTTCATCTCAAGTAAGCTTAGTCTTCTAACTTTATAGAAAAACTTGGTACTGCTATATACTTGATGAAAGAGCGCATCAAATTAAATAGATAGAGAAAGTTTCAAGTAAAGCATGAATTGAGTTAGAGGCTCTTCAAAGATTTCTAAAAGCCAGACGAGATGAACATAGACGCAGGGTCTGGCACTAAGAGAAGAAACATGGGCCCAATCAAGCCATAAGTGGAAGAAAAGAAAGAGAAGCCAAATCCCTTAACGGGCAAATTTAATATGTGAATTTATTCATTCGTTTAAATCTAAAACTTATTTATATACACAAAATCTCCCTTCTTTTTGCGCAAACTTTAGCTTTATCATCGCTGACTCTTTTAGCAGCACTCTTAATAAAAATGATTGTATCTATCTTTAAATCATGCATCAAGTGATAGAGTAGAAGTTTCTTGTAGTGGCCTTTCAATAACCCCCAATATAATTCAATTCCATTGAACTGAGGACTGTAAAGAACATTAAATAAGGTGTTATTTTTAGCCTTAACAGAATAATCTCTTATTCGGCGTATTTATCTCATAGTTATGACTAGAATTTTATGTATTATTCGTTCTTTATAGAGCGAGGGTGGATAACATTAGTCTCGAGACCATTATCTTCGCTTATTCCATAAAGTATTGCATGAGTTTAAACCTTAACCTTTTAATCATATACTTCAATGTTGCTGCACCTCTTATAACAAGACCTTGATATAAAGGTATTAAACGTGAATACTGCCTCATCAGCGTGTATGAACTTTATATTATGATCTTAAGCCCTTAGCATTTATTCGAATATATAATTTAAATTAGTCTTATAAAATGGAACATTAAAGTCAATCACTCTCTTAATGCGATTGACTGTCTTGTAAGATATTCCGTTCTTTTTATATATGTTAGCTATCGATTATGCAGATATGTGAAGCTCAGGAAATTGGCGATAAAACATCACAGTTCTCTAAGTTAGAGAAATGAGCCTAGTATTTAAGAGTCTTATCATTAATAAGATAGTCAATATGATGTTGCTAAAATTTTAGAGGTCTTTTAGGCATAGAACAATGAGACCTTACAGATGCAGGAGATTTATGAAGTAGCCTTGCTTTAGAAGTATAATTCACTCCATTCATCACATCCATAACTCAACTTAAGCAATAAATCTATATACTCACTGTCATTAACTGACCCAAACCTCGCATATACTCACTTAAATTACTAATATTTAAACATTAAACCCCTACATAAACCCTATTAAAACCCTAATAAAGTATGCACTAATAGTCTACTTTTATCAATCAAAAACTCAATCAAACTACTGAAAGGGTTTTGGGGTTTATAAATGTTTAAGAATAGATTGACATTTATATATAGATGAGGGAAACTTTAGGTTAACTGAAAATTATAATTAGTTCAAGATAGATGCTAAAATAAGTTGACTAAATCTTAAAGACAAGAAGAAATTTGATCAATGTCTACTATACCAATTTTCTTTGGAATTTATTTTATTATTTTTAACTCCTATTATAATATATTTTGATTTGTATTCCTGAATTGAGGAGAATGTTTTTTAAATTTGAATGATTAGGTGATTAATAGAAAGTTCTTATTGAATTTATAATTTGAATTTAGACACTAATAGATCTAAGATGGAAGAGAAGATTTTCATGGTGAGAGTAGCTGAGCAAGCTGAGAGATTCGATGACATGTACAACTTCCTTAAGGAGGTCGTTGCCTAGAAGGACTCCGACTTCACAACTGAGGAGAGAAACCTTTTGAGCGTTGGATTAATTCTCATTAATTTATATTCCTTATAATTATAGAATCAAAATTAAAATACATGTATATAAATGGGAGGGTATATTTTTTTGTAAGATTTAAGAACTTGATCGGTGCTAATAGAACAGCTATTCGTACCATTGGTGCTATCGAGCAAAACCCCAAGTATCAGAAGTTCGCTGATGCTCTTGGCAAGTACAAGAAGAAGATCGAGGAGGAATTGTTCAACCAGTGCTTGAGCATTAAAATTAATAAACTCTCTCAGTAGCTTTAAAAAATTTGATTATATAATGATTTAAGTAGAATTCAATATATTGGGGTGGGGGATTCTTAACTATAAGTTTTTTTATATTTAATAATTATTAAATTTAATTAATCATGAATAAAATTTATTTTTTCATTATAATATGATTAATTTAAATAAATATAATGAGATTTTATAAATTTAAACATAAAATTTAGAATAGCATGAATAGATTCAGAAAAAAAAAATAAATAATTAATATAAATTGTCAAAATAATTTAAGTTTTTAAGGCACATTTTATTTACTAATGTCAAAAAAATATTTTATAAATAATATTTAAAAAGTTAAAAAGTATTATCACAATAAAGATCCCCTAAAATTTTTATTTTGTACATTAAAAACCCCAAAGCCCCTTAATTAAATGTTTTAGTGATTTAATTTGTATGGTAAAGTTGGGGTATTATTATAGTTAATAGAGATATTAGGCAAATTTTAAAAATGAGAATAGAAATTAGCGAAATTTAGGGTCTATTTATGATGAGAAATATTTAGATTTACTGCTTAAGCTTAGGTATGGTACGAGTATTAATATAGATTAAGTCAAACCAGTATTGAATTATGCAGCTATAGCAAAGCTCTTACACAAGAGTGCCTCTACTGTTAGGTATCACTGCATGTTAGCTGTTTAGCATTTTAATTCTGGTACTTGAAAGCAACCTGCTAGAAAATAAAAGTTCACTCAGACCCATATTGACTACCTCTGTTACTCTAAGACTTTAAAGTATTGGGCACACTTTCCTCTTGATGAGCAAGCTGTGATGTTTCATCGCAAGTTTTCTGGCATGCGTATCTTTCCTTAGACTATAGCCAATATTTATAGACGAAATGGTATTACTTTCAAGACTGTCAACAGAGTGAAAAGAGTGATTAATTTTACAGTTCCATTTTATAGTAATAATTTTAACTTTAAAAATGATTAAATGCAGTGAATATTACTTAATACATTAAGTGCTGATGAAAAAGTCTTGGTATAAAATTTATGATAATTTAGAAGTATATGACTAAAAAGTAAAGGTTGCCACCCATGCAATATTAGCTATATTAGTGAAGATTCAGTTCTAAAAGCTTATGTCAATCATCCTCGCTCTTTTAAACGAGAGTAGTAGATCAAAATTTTGCATAAGTTCAGAGAGAAGTATACCAACTAAAAAATCATCTTATTTGTTGATAAAATATCATTTCATAAGACTAAGGGTTCTAAAAAGCTTATATAGAGTCAAACATAACTCCTGTATACAATATTCCTTATAGCCATAATTGAATGGAATTGAATTTTACTGGAGTTAAATTATGACTTACTACAAGAAGCTACTTCTGTATCATCTAATCCACGATTACCAATAGATAAAGTAGAGTATTTTCAAGAGAGTTAATAAAGATAAGACTATGATATGTGAAAGGAAGGGTAAAATAAATGTTTATTAATAAGTTTTAGACTTAAATGAATGAAATAGTTCACATATTAAATGAGCTCTTAAATGGATTAGGCTTCTTTTTCTTTTCTTCTTCTTAAGGCTTGACAGGCACTAGTTTCTTCTCTTACTGTCATCTCCTGCATCTATGTTAAGTTAATATTTTCTGGCTTTTAAAATTCTTTATTAAGCCTCTTGCTAACTTAATGAACTGGTTGCTGTTTTCTATCTCTATGAACCTTAGCATGCTCTTTCATTAGATATACCAGCACCAGATTTTCCTTCAAAGTTATATGTCAAATCTTACTAATAAACCAACTATATAATATATTAATAGTCATCAAGTTATCTTACTATGTAAAGTTAAGTATCGATAGAGATCTTCCTTACTTCTGAATCTTGATATCATTTCATGAGTTTAAACTTTTTTCATTTGATCATTGAGTGATTCCAACTTTGTTCCTCTTCCTATAAATTAATTTTAAATTATAATTTTTAGACAGCTGGATCCTATTATATAAAATCTTACTATTAAATATGGGCATCTTATAGGAGGTCAAACCTGCAAATATACGTGGAGAAAGTTTGCAGAAGCTGCAACAAACTGCAGAAATGGAGCTCCATTTTTATCATTTTATTTCCATTAAATTAGTAATAAATTTTTTTTAATTTAATTAGTACTGGTACTAATTCGGTTCAATTTTAATTGGTACCCATTTAATAGTACCAAAACTTAATTGGTACCCAGATTTAAACTAATGAGATTTTAATGGAAACATTCCAAATTTGTTCAAAACAAAATATGGATACCAGTACCAACCTGAATTTTATCTAAGTTGGTACCAAAATTAAAAATTTTAAGCATAAAATTAGAAAACAATTATTGCAATAAACTAAGTATAAAAATGATCTCTAACTCTTCAATATCAGCCATTATTGTTTCAGTACCAATTCCTATACAGAGTAACTATAACTAGAAAGGTTATTAAAGCTGTATAATAGAAATTTTAATTTAAACATGGCGGCTTACTTAAATCGTAAAGTGATCTCTCTTGGAACTGGATAATCATAGCTAAACTTTGTCTTAACTAAAAAGTATGAAATTATTTATGTTGAGAGGGAGGTAGCGCTAAGAGCTCTTGAGTTCGAAGCAGAGATTTTCTATCATTGAAATATTAAAGCAGAGGGAGAGCACAGAAATAGGAGTTTAAACTTAAATTGATTTTGTTGAGGAAGAAAAAGAACAGTTACCAGTTGAAATAATAAAAGTATTTTAATGTTAAGAGTTCTAGAATCTTTTTTCAACTGAATAAAGCTTGAAGAGGCATATTAAAGAGATAAATTCTGGAAAGCCTAAGGTGTATTTCAATCACGATAAGGTAGATGGCAGGTATTAGTGCACAACATGCATGAAGTCATATACTAACTCAGCTAAAGTTAAAAGGCATTTGCAAAAGCATCACCTTAGTGAGTTCTTGATATAAGATGTTGAGACTAAATACTAGTACAAGCAAAGAGAAAATCAGATACTATTGAGTCTCAATGAGAATAGCAGGAAAGGCTCAAGAAACAGAAACGATTTGAAACAATGAATCAACCTGCAGGAAATATTTTTTTTATCATGTTTCTGAGAGAGCTATGTATATTCCTGCATTGAATGCAGTTGATCTTAGAAATTGCAACGAAAATTATTTGAATATAAGCGTGCCTAACAAAGTAAAGCTCATAGTGATAAATGAGTATGCATTTAAAGTTTACCCTTTCAGTTATCTGATTAAGAATGAGCAGTATCAGAATGAATTCGCTTACGAATATGTTGTTCTTAGAGAGGCACAGAGAAGAGACTGAAAGAATTTGCTAAAGTTAGATGGGGTTATTTTAGGCTTTGGTTTCATCGCACTTAGACTAAAGAAATTTGAAATGACTTATAGAGACTATCTACATCATAGCAGATACCCAAATTATTTGAATGATCCTCTATCATCTATGAAAAAGGGTGTCAAAGAGTTGCATGAACTTGGATATGCTCATAGAGATTTGAAGCCTGAAAATGTTATGTTGAACCTATGCCCTTTAGAAGTAATTGTTATCGATTTAAATAGAGCATTACGGTAAGAAAATATAACTTTTTCTAAGATTATTGGTACACCTGGATATTTTCCAATCAGAGAGAAGTGGACCAATGGCTCAGTATAGTGGGATGTATGAGCATTTTCTGCTATTATATTAGAAATCGATATAAAAAGTATGTCTTACTTTGTCACAAAGCATGAAAAAAAAATCAATTAGCTTAGCTTAAAAACATATAAAGTTTGAAGATGTAAGCGAAGAAATTAGAAATTTAGTCGAGATTATAATAGTAAGAGCTCCTCTCTATCCTAGATAGTTATTAGACGAGATGCTTAAGCCACTAAAGACAGCCAGATTCAAGAGATACCAAAGACAAGCAGATAAAAATTTTTGGAATTAAATCACCTAATATTCAATAAATATACATTAAATTCTAATAAAACCTGTGTTTTCTCTACTAACCCCAATAAGACCACAACTATACCCAACAAATAAAATCATTAAAACATATAATCAAGGGGTATTGGGGGTTTTATTACCTAGAAAATTCCCCAAATGTAAGTTTTAATGATTTTTTATTTCGTTTTAGTTATAATAAATTTCATTTTAATACTAATATTTAATTATATAAAAATGTTATATTAAGTTATAAAAGGTAAATTTATTACTATTTATAAAAAATTTTTAAATACATTTTTAAATAACATAATTATTTTTTTGAAAATCAAATCAATAATAATCTATTTCAGCAAAATCCGTCAGAAAATTCATAATAATTTTATAATAGTTTTACTTGTAAATTTGTTGGAATTTATTGTTTAATTAATATATCAGTATAATAAAGTACTACATATATTTGATTAAATTTTTCAGAATTTTTACCATAATTCTCGAATGAATTATAATAATATTAAGAAAAGTTTTAAAAATAATATGATAAAAATTTTATGTGTAAAAATAGCAGTATCTTTAAAAATCATAATTCTATATTCAAAACCCCAAAACCCCTTAGTGAGGTTTATAAGTTCTTTGATTTGTAGGGTATAGTTGGGGTCTTATTGGGGTTAGTAGACAAAATGCAGGTTTTATCTTAATTAAATGAATATTTAATGAATTTTAATTTACTTAATCATACAAATTTTATCTGCTTGTCTTTACTCTATCTCTTGAATCTAGGTCTCTGTTGTGGTTCAAGTAAATCGTCTAAAGATTATCTTGGATATGATGGTGCTCTTAAATTATCATGTCGACGATCTATTTGATTTCTTTGCAGATATCGTACTACTTTATATGCTTACTGGCTAAACTTATTGATTATTTCTCTTATTTGGTACCAAAGTAAGACATTCATTCAATGTCACTCTTCTAAAATTATAGCTGCTACTGCCCATATATCCCACTAAACTGATCAATTCGTCCACTTCTCTCTTATTAGAAGTAGCAAGGAGTGCCAAGAACTTTTCCTAAAGTTACTATCTCTTATTTTAAGGCTCTATTGAAATCGATAACTACGACTTTTAAAGGGCAGAGGTTAGCATTACATTTTCAGGTTTCAAATCTCTATGAACATATCCAAGTTCATGCAACTCCTTGACACTCTTTATCATATCTGATAGTATATTATTCAAATCATCTGGGTATCTGTTATGATATAAATAATCTCTCAGAGTCATTTCATATTTCATAAGTCCTATTGCGATAAAACCATAGCTTAAAACAACACCATCTAGCTTAAGCAAGTTCTTGCAATCTTTTCTCTAAGTTTCTCTAAGAATCATGTATTCGTTAGCAAACTCATTTTGGTACAGCTCATTCTTAAGTAGATAACTGTAAGGATACACCTTGTATGCATAATCATCAATTACAAAAAGTTTTGGTTTTGCAGGAACGCTTAATTGCAAATATTTATCAATACAACCAACATCAATTGCATTCAATACAGGAATGTTCATAGATTTTGCTTGGAATCAGGCTAGAATAGTATTCAAAACCCCAAAGCCCCTTAATGAGGTTTATAAGTGCTTTGATTTGTAGGGTATAGTTGGGGTCTTATTATAGTTAATAGATAAATTAGGCAAATTTTAAAAATGAGAATAGAAATTAGCGAAATTTAGGGTCTATTTATGATGAGAAATATTTAGATTTACTTCTTAACTTAGATATGGTACGTGTATTAATATAGACTAAGCCAAACCTGTACTAAATTATGCAGTAATAGCAAAGTTATTACGCAAGAGTGCCTCAACTGTTAGGTATCACTGTATGTTAGCTGTTTAGCATTTTAATTCTGGTACTTGAACGCATCCTGCAAGAAAATAAAAGTTCTCTCAGGCTCATATTGACTTTCTCTGCGACTCTAAGACTTTGAAGTATTGAGCACACTTTCCATTAGACTAGCGAGCTGTGATGTTTCATCGCAGGTTTCCTGACATGCGTATCTCTCCTTAGACTATAGCCAATATTTTAGAAGAAATGGTATTACTTTCAAGACTGCCAACAGAGTGAAGAGAGTGATTGATTTACAGTGCCATTTTATAGTAATAATTTAAACTAATATATATGATTAAATGCAGAGAGCTATAACTAATAACATCAAGTTCATACACGCTGATGAAGCTGTGTTTAACTTCAACACCTTAATAAATAAGTATTGGTATAAGAAATATGATAATATAGAAGTCTATGATTAAAAATGAAGGTAGTCACCCATGCAATTTTAGCTGGTATAAGTGAAGATTCAGGCCTAGAGAGTTATGTTATTCACCCTCGCTCTATTAAGCGAGAGTAGTATATAGAGTTCCTACATAAGCTCAGAGAGAAGTATACAAATCAAGAGATCATCCTCTTTGTTGACAACCTCTCAGTTCATAAGACTAAGGAGTCGAAAAAAGCTTATGAAGAGTTAAACATTACTCCTGTATACAATGTTCCTTACAGCCCTTAATTTAATGGAATTGAATTCTACTGGAGTTAAATCAAGACCCACTACAAGAAACTGCTGCTATATCACCTCATGCATGACTTGCCTATAGATACAGTAGACTTGATCTAGAGTAGCTGCAAGAGAGTAAGCATAGATAAGGCAAGAGTTTGTGCGAGAGAAGGAAGAATGAATGTTTATAAATAAGTTTTAGATTTAAATGAATGAATAAGTTCACATATTAAACTAACCCATAAAGGGGTTTGGCTTCTCTTTCTTCTCCTCTTCTTATAGTTTGCTTGTGCCCATATTTCTTATCTTAGTGCCAGCTCCTGCATCTATGTTCATTTCATCTGGTTTTTAAACATCTTTATAAAGCCTCTTGCTCACATTATAAATTGTCTGCGACTTTCTTTCTCTGTGAACCTTTGCATGCTCTTTCAAGAGATATATGCCAATGCCAGAATTTCCTACAAAGTTATATGTCAAAGCTTACTTGAAAGATAAGGATGCTTCTTAAGTTCCTCTAGCCAAGCTGAGCTTATTAGAATGCCTTGCTTTTTCTAGTCTTCAGGAGAGATAGAATATCGTTTCTTATGAGCTTCTTCAATTATTTCTCTAAGATACTCCTCTTTATTGTACCAAGAACACCAAAGAAAAAGTTCGTCTCTGGTAGTTTATTAG
>ARYC01020294.1:0-50229 GCA_000711775.1 Oxytricha trifallax
CTCAGCGCAAATGAAGTTGCTACATAATGCTCTTCCAACATCCAATGCACCAAGGACTACTTTACATACCCTAACACTAACCTTTCAACTGCCCAAAGAGTCACAAGTATTGTTGGTCTTGCAAGAGATGGTCACCTTATCATTGAGCTCAAGCCACTGATCCTCTATGGCAGCCATGCGATGTTGACGATTGTAAAGGTTTAATAATCTAAGATACATACGTCTATGTCTTCACTCTACTCTTCTCCTGCTTCCATGCCTAGTGGGCTCCCCACTGGTGGTACTTGCCCAATGTTGTCACTACTGGAAGCTACTAGTACTGGTAGTGTATTCCTTGTTATCCTGGATTAGATTACTGTCTAAGGGAGGTCGCCATTTAGAGCTGTTACTTATAGCCTCAAAACTACTTCAGCATAAAAGCACATCATAATGATCAAAAATATGCAGATTAACTATCATGCTTACTTACGCACTAATTACACATAGTACAAAACTAATTTTCTAAACTATGAATAAAATAAAAACTGCTTCAAATACTTTCTAATCTTCTCGATATATTTATCACATCTATATTATACTTATTCAATCTCCTTATTCACTTAAAAATTATTCTTTTATAAAATTTCATAATTTTTTAATATTTTATAATTACCATGTTAATACCTTGTTTTAAATATGTTTTAGTATTGACAAATTTCATGATGTTTTGCAACTGTTTTTGTTTGATTTCAAATGATAAATTTTTTAAAAAGAACTATTTCATTGAAAAATCTAGATTTTTATTTCTAAATAATTTTAATTTACTACTTTTCACAATTTTTTCCTTAAAAATTTATCTCTTAAATCAACTTGGTTCGACATAATTTAATAAATGAGTATGATTTATTAAATTATGTCGAACCAAGTTGATTTAAGAGATAAATTTTTAAGGAAAAAATTGTGAAAAGTAGTAAATTAAAATTATTTAGAAATAAAAATCTAGATTTTTCAATGAAATAGTTCTTTTTAAAAAATTTATCATTTGAAATCAAACAAAAACAGTTGCAAAACATCATGAAATTTGTCAATACTAAAACATATTTAAAACAAGGTATTAACATGGTAATATAAAATATGAAAAAATTATGAAATTTTATATAAAAAGTAGGATTTATGATAAAACTCCAAGAGTATTTTTTTTGAATTAAGTTGAATTTGAATTTTAAATAAATATAGTATTTTTATTATTATAAATAGTTGGTAGCTTTTTTGATTTTGATTAAGGCCTATATATATATATAGTATATTATTATATAGTGAGTAGCATATATGAATTTTACATAAGGCTTACGGGAGTGTGTGGCTGGATCTGGATTAAATTATTATTGCTTTATAGTGCGTTAATAATAACTTATGACACTGGCCATCGTCCAAACGAAGTGTCTTGAAGCATCCAGATAACCAGTCTTCGAGAATCATGCACTTTCTGTCTGCACTCGATGGTGGAGCTCGACATACTCTGGGCGGCCACGATTCGAGCGTGCACAAATTGAAGGCGTTGATTGAATACATAGATGTGGCCATCTTCGACACCAGGCTCCGATGCCTGCTGGACAGCATTTCGACCTACCAGAGATCCCCAGAGAGATCCAAGACATTGCCACCACCATCTTTGGCCAAAATGTTATCACCCATTACAAGGAGACGCTGGACAGTGCTATAGAACTACGAGTCTCGGTGCGCAAATTCTCCTTCCCCAGGGACGCCAACTATGGGAAAGAGGTGCTATATGACGAAAGGATGGACGAAACCATAGGAGCAAGAGGGGTAGTACCTACTAGAGATGAAGAGACCGAGGTCGGAGGTGGGGCCTCCTATACTAACTACAGGCAAAAACCCTAACGGCTAACCCATAAACCTCCATGGACGAGACATTGAGACTATCTGATGGTTAGGTGGAGAGGACTACCTCACCGGATGCAGGTTTAGAATGTGCCGATTCTACGCCTAACTCCTCATCAGGGGGCTGCCTGACTCCAGACCTGCATCGATAACTGAACGAATTACTAGAGAAAATAAAACAACCTAAGAACATAACGGACAAATCCCTAACGGTCACTCAACTAATAACCTAATGACCAACAAATCTTTAAAAAGGCCAGCAAAAGGCCAGCTGATAAAGACCTCCAGGAGATGTTCATAAGAGCCCCCTTCGGCCAGCGACGCCTATACCCTCACAGATTTCCTCTGGTGCTATAACGATTTCATTTAGAGATTTCCTCTAATCTAGAGAAGTTTAACTTAGTAGCCTTAGGAGAAAATCTTATACAGATCAAGCAGATCTTCCTGAGCCACTCTCTAGAAAGACCTTCCAGGCACCCCCGCTGACTATAATCTCTTGTCCCTAATTGTGACATAGCGTCGATCACCTGGGCATTTACTCCTTCCATGGTCGATGCTCTGAAGCACCTGAGCCTCAAGGAGGTCTGAATGGGGTAGTATTTTTACCAATTACCATTGGGGGATCATCAATTAATCAATTAGATATATTTATATATTTTTTAATTTTAGAGAAAATGAAATTGAGCGCAACTCCGCCAGGGCGTATGCTGTGTGCCCCGAGTGCCCAAGTTCCCCCTAGTTTACGAAGGGCTACAAAATGACCTTAAGATGACCCCTCCAGCTCAACATTTCCTAAAAAACTCGAAGGCAAAAAAGTCTGGGAGATTTTGTAAGTTAAAATATTAATCGTTAATTAATTAAAGGTCTATTATTCTTTAAACAGCTGCCCTATTTTAATTAATTAAGATTTAAACATTAAAACTTAAATTCGAATATAGAAAAATGGAGTGCTCCCACTGCACCAGACACTAACAGGAAGACCCACGCCAGAATCGCCAAGATCGTCTCCTACTATGAATAGATCAGGACCACAGTACATCCCTCCCTTCGACAGCATTGTGGGCGAGGACGAGGCCGCCCCTGAGAGTCGCGAGGAGGTCGAGGTGGCTTGGCATTAGTTCCTCAGTGTATCTCCCACTTACAAGTAAAGGCTCCTGCAGAGATCCCTAAGTCACAGCTCCATAAGGGAGGTCTGGCCACTAGCCTGCATCCACGACAGAGACACATCTTCCTGATCAGGGATGGGATGAACAGCTTCTTGGAACTGGGATGGTTCTTGTGAATTACCAAATATATCATTAAGTTTCACTTTCCACCCACTATTGCAATTCCCCTAATGGGGTTTCACTTTTTCAGTTATTAAATTTTTAAAAGTTCATTTATTAATTTATCATACTCACGATTGCTTAAAAAATTACTCTTGGGGTTTTATCGAGATGTCAAGAAAGAAAATGATTTAGATCCTGAGGATAAAAAATTTGATATAAAATGGGATATTTTTGGGGAGTCGTGTGGGGGTAGGGTTAACGGAGGGGAACTACCAAGAAGGTGGGTGGGTGCGTCGTTGGTGGTCTATACAATTATTGATTATAACACTCATTTTTTCTTTCATTAAAGAGTGTTTTATTAAGATATAACATAATTTTTATTGTCCTTCTTTAATTTACCTTAGTTTATATATTTTTATTCTTAAAGTTGATAACATTAAAAAATAAAATCAATTTATTAGGGGTGATAATTACAATTTATATATATTTTCAATTTAAACCTCCAATTTTGAAATATTTTCTTTTAATTTGATATCAACTAATTTTGTATAATTTAATACTCTTAAAATTAATATATGAAGGAGAGGAGATATAGGCAGAAAAAGGAGTTGCCCAAGGTAGTAGACTACCAACAATGCTATTAAACATTTACCTATAAGACGCCATCTATTCACAGAGGGAGTTAAAATCTTTGATACAATAGGGAAAGCTTCTAGCATTTGCAGATGACATACTGGATTGTTTTAAAGAAATTGAGAAGACTCACATTTTAAACCTAAACCAGAAGAAGACTCTATTCATAAGGGACTCAAAAGAATTTAATGATATCGATGAGATAAATGGAATAAAAAAAGTGGATTAAATCAAATACCTTGGTATTAACTTACAACTAGACACTAAAGCACTGTTAAAAAACACATGGGATGATATTAAAAAATAAACTTACTTTTACTAGAACCTTACAAAATCAAACAACGCAACAATTTGCGACACAATAATGGTTGCCCAAATAAGGTCACTCATAATATATAAATACACACCATTAGTTGCCACTGGGTATGTTAAAATCGAAGAAATCTATAAAATAGAGACCCAATTGAAAAGAATAGCATTTAAAACTCCGAGATACGTTCCGAATAGAATTTTACGTAATGTTACGTAACTTAAAGAGAGTGGAAAAAAGGAGACAATTGAACTGTTGGTTCAAAAGAACATTGGCAAGGTAAAGAACAGCATGGAAAAATACATAAAGCCAAAAGTGATAAAAAACCCAATTTAGGATAAAAAAGAGGAATTCTAAAAGAGGAAAAAACTATTCATAACAATGAATGTGATGGATACAATGATGGCAATAAACCAAGGCAGAACCATCATAAGTTATTGAATGAGCCATTATTGCAACGCCCACAAGACCTTCGTGGACTCTACACACATTAAAAACTGCTACATTATGAATGAAGCTGGAGATCCGAAGAGATTTAACAAGATTCTGAGAAATCACAGACTAATAGATTTGAACTTTAAAATGTAAGTATAGATTATAGCAGACATGGTCTGGCTGGACGAAAGGATTAGAGGACAAGAGACATAAGGATACTTTTAATACTTTAATATACTTTTCAAAGTGACTTACGTAAAAAAAAAACAACAGATTAAAACAGAAGAACAAGAGATAGCTCAATAATGAATTATCTGAACATCCAAAATTGTGAATTAATGAACATTGAAGTATAAATAGCGAAGATGTAAAGAGAATTATAATTAAAAAACAAAAATTAATTAAATTAAAAAAAGAGAGATTCTGGAAATCGATTTTAAAATGAAAGATTAACAAAATGGAAGAACAAAAACAAAGATACAGCCAAAACATTCAACACAACTACTATGATGGTAAGAGAAGGAACGTCAGAGATGACAACATAGAAAAGAAGGCAATATTCTGGTAGAAGGTGAAGGAAGTTAGATATGAACACAGAGACAGAAGCAAAGACAAGGAGGTCCTCGGCCTCAGAGATAGCAAACATCAGAAAATTCCGCTAAACAAGCAAATGGGGTTTAAGAGTAGACTGAAGATTTGACAATCAAACCCTTGCAAGTAGATACATTAAACAAAGCCACAAAGAACCAGATTTGACATACGCGAGGATGGTACAGAGTGCGTGTAAGCAGATCAGATGAAACTAAAGAGCCTAATAGACCTAACAGAGGTGACTTGCTAAGGATTTGACAAAATTATTCATACCAAGAAGAGATGGATCCCCTAGACCTCGAGAATGATGACATTTGTTTGTTGACCAAGCACCAGGAACAAAATTGAAAAGGCTCTTATAAAGAGATATCACTATAGAGAATAAGCAAGAAGCAGAGGGAACAGAGAATGGGAGCTATGGTCAAAAAAACAGGAAAACCACTGGAGAGAGATAAACGAAAGCTGAGAACACGAAAGCCTAATGCCAGGGAGACACATACAAGAGAATACTTTGGAGGTATGCCTTCGCCAAATCGAGGAAGCCCAATTTAGCGAAGAGAAAACTTCACAGATGATCATTCCACCAGTTGTTATGAATGATAATGGAGTAATGCAGGTAGAGAGAGAGTTGCAGGCTCAACAAACTGGAAGATGGAAAACGGTAAATTCTGGAGAGAAGACAAGATGTGAGGAGCATTATAATTCCGATAAGTTGCCAAAGCAGCATCAAGGGATGCATGAACTGGATAGTTCTAAGGATTACAAGGGACTCCGGAGCTATGGAAGTATTTGACGCAAGAAAAAAAGTATGAAGCTTGGCATTGATCTAAAAAAAACACTAGAAGCAGATCAACATGATGATAACTGAGATTATGGGAAAAGACTTCAAGACTGACAAGATTGTCATAAGAAATGAAACTAACTAAGTGTCAGATCCAGATGATTGCGGTGTGATGGCAATTCTAATAACAAACTACCTAGCATTAGATCTTGAGGGAGAACTCATCTTCCAGATTTTCGCAAAGGACTGAGTGAACATGTAGAGGTACTTCTTGTTGTACAATTTGGAGGTAGGTCTCATGAAACTAGAAATTGGAAAATCAGTGGTCACAGTAGAGGAATAGAAGATGGAAATAATTAGAGAGAAAAGAAACGAAGCCCTATGGCATACAGAAGAGAATGGAACGCAGAACACAAACATAATATCATAAGTAGACGTATGGGATGAGCTGGTTCTGGAGAACGGGATAAGGAGACAGATGGAGCTACTCTAGGAGGAACAAGAGGAAAAATTCAGTGAGATAATTGAGGAAGGAAATGAAATTGAAAATTACCTACTCATGAAGCGAGAATTCGGAATGGAGCTAAACCGAACCCAACAGGAGGAGCAAGAAAACCCAAATTGGTCCTGTCTCCACACATGAAAGAGCAGTTGGTCTCAGAATCAGATTTTAAGCAAGAAGCTTAGGATCAGGAGAAAAGTGAATAAGAGGAGGCTAGAGTCAAAGGAAAGGAAGGACAGCAGAATTTGAATGAGTAAGAAGGCTCAGGAGTCCATGGACAAAATAAGTGAAAGCATCAACTGTAAGGAATTACATTTCGCATTATATTGCACTGTTCATTAATTGTGCATTTTATTTTACCTTAAGTTATTATCTATCTATCTAATACTCTTAAATTATATGAAAAATTGCAAAAGAAATATCTTTATGTTTTTACTAAAATATTTTTAATAATAATTGTATCGACATTCACATTGGATTTTTGCTTCAAAAAAAGGTCAATCTAATAAATTCAATTTTATATAAACTTAATTTTATCTTAGAGATTACTTTGAATCTAAATTGGCTTATCCTAAAATTACAAGTTCAGCATACCCCTTATACTCCAAAGACTCCTCAGTAATTTACTAACCTATAATCTATACAAGGCAGTTCACTTATCACTCACTTTGGAATGATTTAAAGCTTAAATTTATAATTTAATTTGATATATTGAAAAATTTAGAAATACTGTCATAATATAGCAATTTTTAATATATTGAAGTGGTAAATATTTATCATATATATTTTGTAAAAAAGGCTTTTAATTATGAAAAACATCTTGGTTATAGTGTAAAAGAGGTCAATATATAATCAATAATTTAATTTCTTTTTGTAAGAAAATTAAATAAATAACAAAAGTTTCATATATTTTGTTAATGATCAGCCCTAAGTGGAAATTTAGTATAACTTGATAAATATACCAATAACGATGAAAAGCTAGGATTTTATCAAGAATTTTATGGTAATTTTTCATATTAATTATTTATGGTATAAATTAATATAACAAATATTTATAACTATAATCTTATAGACTCATAGAATCTCGAGTACTACGAAACTGAATTCTTTTAAACAGTCCTCAATTTCAAATGGGATACTTATACAAACAAATTTAAGGACTTAATTTTAATTAGTATGTTATTAATTTTAATATATTGTTGAAAATAAATTATTATTATTATAAAAAATTAAAAAAGATGTATTTAATTTTATAAATGTTATTTGTTTATCCCGAGCCCCACACCACCACCTTTATATAAATAAATTTTTTTTTTAAAATAAAAATTTCTTGCCCTGCGGAGCGCTATTACATAAAATGATTTTATTTTATCATACTCACTGTGTCCGTCGACCATTTTGAATACGCGCTCCTATAGGAAAATATTATAAATTGAGTAAAAATAGAATATAAATCCAAAATTGAATGTTTAATCAATAAATTATATACACCATTTTAATATTAATTTTAATAATTCTAATTAAACATCACTCTATCTCGAAATTATGTTGATTTTGAGATAGAGTGCTATATAGTATTATAAATTACTCAAATTATTGAACTCTAAATAAAAACAGAATTAAGTTTTAAAAAAATATGATGTTATATTATTTAATAGATAAGTTATTGATTTATCTTTATCATTATTTAGTTATTCAGACATAAATATTTAAAGTTATTTGCCTTATTTTGATTATATTTATATATTAATTGTAAGACTTATCTATTAAATAATATAACATCATATTTTTTTAAAACTTAATTCTGTTTTTATTTAGAGTTCAATAATTTGAGTAATTTATAATACTATATAGCACTCTATCTCAAAATCAACATAATTTCGAGATAGAGTGATGTTTAATTAGAATTATTAAAATTAATATTAAAATGGTGTATATAATTTATTGATTAAACATTCAATTTTGGATTTATATTCTATTTTTACTCAATTTATAATATTTTCCTATAGGAGCGCGTATTCAAAATGGTCGACGGACACAGTGAGTATGATAAAATAAAATCATTTTATGTAATAGCGCTCCGCAGGGCAAGAAATTTTTATTTTAAAAAAAAAATTTATTTATATAAAGGTGGTGGTGGGGGGAGGAGTGAACAGTTATTAACATATTTTTTTATTTAGAATGATATAAATTCAGTTAATAGGAAATAGTTATTCATTTAATTAAAGTAATAAATATCAATAAAATAATTAAGTCTTAACCTTCGTAATTATTTTTAATTTTTTAAATACTGTAAATAATTATTCATAAATTTTTCATCAATCAATTCTACCTTTACTTGGTATTTCTAATAAGCTATGTTAATGATCTATATTTCTTCACAATTAATGCAGGAGTAGCTGATAAGGAGGATTCTAGAAGCATAGTATAACAGCTTGTCCTTAAATTATCACAAGTTTCAATATGATTTTTTTAAAATGAATTATGAATAAATTTCTCAACTATAATAACATGCGTAGGCTATTTGCTAATGCAAGAATATTACGAAATTAGGATGCTAAAAAGAATATTTCAAATATAATTTTTATGTTAAATAAAATAGGCTTTGTCGCGTATGCAACAGATCTATGGAATATAATTGATTAGGCAATGACACTTCTCTATATTGTGATTGTGATAATAGATATATAAGAGATAGGCTACAATGGAATTTATTCAAATAATAATAATATGATATTAAAAATGATAAATATAAAACACACATTTAGCAAAGAAATAACAAAATATTAAATATGTTATTGACCTTACTTTATTATACTTTTATCTTAGATACAATTTTTTATTATCCTCTTTGATATTAGAATAGCTTTTGTTTTTATTTTTCTTTATATTATGTAAAGTGATCATTTCAACTGTGGTTCTTCTTTCAAATAGTACATAAGTATTAGAGACTAACTCTGCAACCATTTGGGTATGATGGAGTTAAGCTGAAATTATATTCTTAATTTTATTCAATCATGTAGAAGATATCCCATATTTTCTATTTTTAATCTTCTTTGTTAAAGAAAATATTAAGATATAGTATTTATCTGCACTGTACAATTTATTGTTCAAGATGTTATTTATAGATTTATTTAGAGGTTTCACATTTTTTTTATAACTTTATTTTAATTTTAATAAATAAAAGAGCTCACAAGATATTTTATATTTTATTTACAATTTGAATTGTTATTTTGCATTGTTGTATGTTAATTTTGGTATTCATTAAGTTATGTGAGATTTTGAGGGTATTCAAGACTTATATAGTCATAAATCAACAAAATTGTATTCAATATCATATTCATTTTATTTTTTATACATCAAAAATAATTTGGCTATGAGGTAGTATCCTCCCCCCCTAATGTATACTTTTCTTTTTGTAGTCTGATAGAGTTTTTTACGCTGAGTATTAGTAGCAGATGAACATGGAATTTGCGAGGAATAGTTTTGGAGCTATGGCCTCATCAAAGTCACTTTTTATATATAAAATTATTATAATTAATAATAATAATAATAATAATAATAATAATAATAATAATAATAATAATAATAATATAATAATAAGATCATATTGAGGTCTCTGGGGACCCCCGATCTAGTATAGTTTAATATATATATATATATAAGGGACAAGCCCTTTCAATGGTTATGGAGTCTTGCTTGTTACAAGAAAGTTCATCCTTAAAGTTAGACAGTAGGTTATCTATTTGTCATCAACTGTGCCTGCTCTTCTTGTTCTTCACTTTCTCTTCTTCTTTTTGATGAATTTCGTTTTCTCATGTTTGGTATGTTATTCATCTTTTGGAATCGGTTTATCTATCGAATCTTGGATCTATAAGTTTTCCAAGTCTATATTTAGTTTTCCGAAGTTTCTGAGTCTCTGCACATTTCTAAGCGTACAACTAATTTTCTAGTCATTATGTTTGTACTCTCTTTAAGTAAGAAATCCTAGTTTTCCAAGTTTGTTATATTAATTTTGTGATTGTAATTCAACCATTAAGTCTATTTAGAAAATTTCCTTATTAATATTTATATCTTTGGTTCTGATCAGGTGTGGTGTTTTTCCCTAATTTCTGATGTCAACAGAAAAGTTTTCTGATATTTTAAGCAAGTATGGGGACGCTTTAATGGGAGCCTCTGGTTTGTCATTGATGTGTTCATTCTTTGACTGAAGCATGCTTAGGGGTATGTGGGGTTCTTTTACTATTATTTGAGGAGACTATATCGTCTTCTGAGTTTGGTCAAAAAGAAAGTTTTAAGATACACGTGTCTCTTTTTCTTCCCTATTTAGTACCCGAAGTGCGTCATTACCTTCATTTCTGCTTTATTCCTATTTGATAGTAAATTTTTGGTCAAATAAGTTTTATTAGAAGATGGGGTTTTGTTGGGGGGGTCTCTGGGTTTTGTGAATGCTGAATTATTAGGATAGTGAGCAGTTTGGTTTGAAAAGATCATTCCATGTTGGTGGCATTTATTTCGGATGGGAGATTGGTTTACCCCAGATGTCTAGAGTTGGTAGATTTGTGTTAATGCTATTAAATGAATTTGTCTAATTATTACTAGGTATATTATTGAATAGGTTGCTACTCTAGGTGGTCTTTTTAGAGTCTTAGTTGAATAGTTTGTTATTTAAGTCACTATTAAATAGTGAATTTTAACTAAAGGTATGGTCGAATATGGCCTGACTCTTTGTTGAGCTTGCTTGTTCTTGGATTTCTTTGTTATGTGGGCTCTATTGTGAAGTTTGGGAACTGATGGCTCTTTGTTCTTTGAGCTTTCTTTTTCTGATTTTTGCCTCTACCTCTTCCTTGAAGTGTTACTCGGCTCGTCTATTGCTAGTGCTAGGAGATTGGCTTGGTGGTGGTTGAGGTCGATACTCAGAAGTCCCTAAATAGCGAAGTCCGCTAATCTTTCTTATTGCTTATCTTTGAAGTAAGCAATAAGATCAACTCCGTCTTCTGTGGACGGAGGAGAGCAGGCGCTTTGGTCGACTTATTAAACTTCCTACTTTTGTGGTCTAAGTAGATCATGGCTGATCCTATTACTTGGCTTAGAGTTCCACATTCTGAGAGGTGCGACCTATTTATTAACTTTTTAATTTAAAAGTACTTTTTATATATATAAATCAATATAAATTTTACAAAAAATTCAAATATTTTAAAAAATTTAATTTCTCTAAAATTAACAATTTTGGCAGTTTTTAACTATATTAAAGAATTATATTTAATTTATTATACTTTTAAAAAGTGATTTAAAAATCAATTTAACATTTATTTAAGATTTTCATAAAGACTATAAAAGTTAACTTTATAAAATTATAATAAATTAAATATCATTCTTTAATATAGTTAAAAACTGCCAAAATTGTTAATTTTAGAGAAATTAAATTTTTTGAGAAATTTGAATTTTTTGTAAAATTTATAATGATTTTTATATATAAAAAGTGACTTTGATGAGGCAATAGCTCCAAAACTATTGCTCGCACATTCCATGTTCATCTGCTACTATTACTCAGCGTGAAAAACTCTATCAGACTACAAAAAGAAAAGTATACATTAGGGGGGGAGGATACTACCTCATAGCCAAAATATATTTTAAAAAATTTAAAATGATGAAACATATAAATATTTCTGACAACCAAGATTATAATCCATTCATTATATTATTAATCAGGATTTATGTGCAAAATATTTGCAAATATTGTTTTAATTATAATTTTTATTTATCTACTTCAATATAACTATAATAATTTTTTATAAATATAATTAAAAATTATAATATAAGCCTAAGATCTTTATGAAGTAAAAATGTAAGAAATTTATAAAAGTATAAACCCATTAAAATAGTTTTCAAGCTTAATAATAAAAACACAATAAATCTAATTTATTATAGTCGATGATGGAAATTATAATAAGAAATAAATTATATTGAATAAATTGCTGAAAGAAAGTTTATTGTATACATATATAAACAGGAATAGTTAATGAGTTGGGCTGCCATTTTAGTGTTTATAATTTTCTTTCTAGAACAATTTTTGAAATGCATTGGAAGATATAGTCGTTTCAGAAGCAACCTTATAACTTTATATTTTTAAAGTATAAGGGATAAACTCTAAAATCAATTATTAGTGGTTAAAATATAGTCTATGTCATATTAAAAGAGATGTATGTGCTTCGCGAAGTTAAGGAAAAGAATATGAACTAAAAAAGAATTTACTTGATTAGCTATTTATTTCTTAAAATCAATTTTATAATTTCATCTAATATGACAAATTTGAGATATGAAGCAGGATAATTAAAAAAGTCTTGGTTGAAAGTTCAATAAAAATAAATTTGAATTGAAAACTAAACTTAACATATCTTTATCGTATATTTAACAGTAAATCCATGCATTCACAATAATAATTTTACATATAAATCGCATAAATTCACATAAATAAATATTTAGGGTTTCTGCTCCACGAAGCTAGTTTCCTGAGCCCTTCGGAAGTTTCCTGCCCATTCATAAAATATATAATTTCTCAAAATCTTGATCATCAATAGTGCTAATAAGTCATATTTTGACATCAACTATTTTTTTTATAATGATAAAAATTTCAAATATTTTATCAAAGTAACAAATATAATTACCTAAAATAATTATTGCAATATATTTTTCAATATTTAATGAGACAATAGAAAAATAAAAACCTAGATATAGTATCAAAAATGCTTTATATATAGGGTTAAGGTATATTATAAATTTAAATGTTAGGGGTAGGAAACTTCCGTAAGGGGGGGGTGGTGGAAACTGCATGGGAAAGGAAACTTCCCCCCCATAATTTTATGTATTTTTTAAACCCTGTAAATGAATTATTTGTATTAATTTATCATTCATAAGCTCATTCAAAATATTATAGGGTTTTTAGGTTTTTAATGCTTATTCTATATTGTTTAATTTATATTTTTATAATAGGTGAGCATGCTAAAAGCAGTGTTCATGGATCTTAGGTATTTCATAATGCTTTATGGATTTGTGCTGATAGTTTATGGATTGATATTTACATTACTAAAAATAAAGACTAGCCCAGAAAATATAGAGTATGAAGGTATCAATTACATTTATTTCTATATAGCATTAGAATTGAATAATTGTTTTGATTATTTGATTGATACTTTCAAAAGAATTCTTATTTTAATTGTACTGAATTTTAAAATCTAAATATAACTTAAATTTATCATAAATTATTATAAATTACTTTGGGTACTTTATCATGGCTTTTAGAGCATCCACAGGTGATTTCTAGATAGACAATTTTTACGAATTAGAAGATGCTCATATTATCTTTGCCTGGATAGTATGGATTTCTGCTGTTCTGTTTTTGAATATTATCCTTCTTAATTTCATTATCGCAGTCATCTCGGAGTCATATGAAAAGGTAATCATTAATTTATCTATAGTTTAAGCTAAAGAATTTACTGTATATAAAGTATTATTCATTTATTTAATTATATTTGAATTTGAAATTAAATTAATAAAATTTTGGATTTTAGATTTGCTCTAAGAAATTAAGATCAATTTCATTAATATTAATTTAAAAAGTAATAAAAAATCTCAAATTTTTATGTATAAAATATTAATTTAATGATAAAGCAAATTTAATTTTTTTAAAAAAATTTAAATTGTTGTGGTATACTATATTTATATGCTTTCATAACTTTATTTTGCATATTTCATTAAAATTTTTTTAATGCAGAAGATGGTGGCAGAATCATATAGAATTAAGGCTCAACTAATTTAAGAAAGAGAATCTTACTTTAATGATGAAGAATTTAAAAATTAAGAATATTTCCCAAGCTATATCATATTCAGGAGACCTGTAGAAGACTAAATTGATGACAATCAAGAATTATAAACTAAATAATTAAAATTATAATTATTATACTATCAAGTGATTGAAAAACTGTGGGAATTTATACATGAAGCAATGATATCTATTTTGTATATTTATTGCGTAATAATTGTATATATCTGACTCAGCTAAAATATATTTCTAATAACTCTTGATATATAATACTTAGAAAGGCGTTTTTTTAGTTTTTTTTAATTTAATATAAATAATCAAATTTATGTATTTAATGATCAATTATAGATCATGAATAATATCAATTTGATTCAAAAATATTATCTAGATTATAATACTATATATAAATAAATAACTATTTAAATAATAATATCTCCTAAAATCCCTCATATTTGTTTTCTTCAATTCTTAGTAATATTAAAGCTTATTTTAACAACAGCTTAATTAAAAAACTCTTTATGTATTATTTAGTTTGGAATAAAAATTCTATAAAGATTTTATAGATTTTTGTTCAGTTTCTTTTCTAATTTAACCCTGAAGATACTCTATAAAATATTTATAAATTTGTAGGGTGTTTTAATGGCAAGGGTTCGTGAAAGACATTAAGAAGACAATTTACAAGACTCATACCAAGAGTATTCATGCAGAGGAATAGATTTTACATCATGTAAAAGCTGTCGAACTTAATGTAAAGACTGTCGAACAAAATGTAAAGACTGTTGATCTCAATGTAAAGGCTGTCGATCTCAATGTAAAGACTGTCGAACTTACAGTTAAAGATTTATAGACAATCATTAAAAATCAAGACTCAATCATTTCAATATAAATATGTAAACTTATTTATAATTTTTGGAAGAGAAAATATGATACCTTATTAATCTTGAAATTTATGTTGGACTACTTAATTGTCTAATTACAATTATATATTATTTCTTCAATTTAAGCATTTGTTTTGTAAGTATATTTAAGTTTCGAAAATTTCTTAAATTTATATATCACGAGATACAAAACTCGCTTTTAAAAGTATCTCTTAAAGACTAGTAATAATAAATATTCAAAGTAAGAATTTGTCAATTTTAATAGGCAATTTTTATTTTTGTAGGAATATTTATCTTGTTTTTACTAGTCTTCGCATAATTTAAATAAATATTCTTTTAAATTAAAATATAACCTTATTTGATACTAATAATTAAATTAGATGATTGGTTTAGATCCAATGGATAATTTATTCATTATAGATTAATAAAATACTTCAAAATTTTCCCTATAAATGCTAGAAAGATACAAGGTTTGTATAATAAAAAATTATATAATTTCTATACAATATTAAGTACCATCAATCATTAAGATTCATGAAAGCTAAAATTAAGCATTACAAGCCACAGTTAACGAAATAAAAACCACTTAGAATGAATTTAAAAATACTTAGAATGAAATGAAAAATGATATTAAAACTTTAATTTAATCATTGTTGAAGAACTCTGATGATAAATAAATTAAGGAAAATATTAAAGAAGAAGTTAAAGAAGAAGAAAAATAATAGATTATAAAAAATGAATGATTAAAATAGTTATGATGAAATATTCTTATTTTATTAATTATTAATTTCTAAATCAACTTACTTCTACCATCATGATGAGTGATTAAGCAGAGATTTAATATAAAAAATAGTAAGAAATCTTTAATTTGTTAATTTAAATAAGATTTAGTTAGAAAATTTAAATTTACATATTTCTGACAAAGTGCTTGTCAACCAAAGCTAAGATTATAATTTATATTACTAATTTTATAACAAAAGCAATAATTGGCATTTCAATTAATTAAAAAAAAAATTAATGATAATTATTATTTGTAAAATAATTTATATTTCTCAGTTTTTCAAGTCAAATATTTATTTTATCTCGTAATCTCATTATAAATTAAAAATTATTATAGTGGTTATAGGGTAATTTTATTTATTTTTATTGTTAAACATAATCAATCATTCTATAGCGAATATTTATATTTAATATTAAAATAATAATAGTTTATTAATATATTACTTAACGATAAAAATAAGCTATTGTAATTTTTCACTAAAATATAATATTTTAGGAAAATAAAAACTCAGCTAATGTTGCTTTAATATTAGTAAACTAAATTTGACACAAAATGTTAGCAAATCTAATGAAACACTAATTCTGAAATTATGAATGAGAAGTTAATATGAAATTTATGCTGATAATTACGAGTAAAATGAAACTTTAGACTACATCATAGTACTTCAATTATAAATTCTTAATTAAATTATATGATTATGAATCATTCATTTTTTATCTCAATAACTGAATTCATTTTACCTATCTCTTACAAATTTATCATTTTTTTAAGTGATATTCTAGGTAAACCTGTTTTAGATTGTAAATATACAATTTAATTTTAATTTGTACTTTTCAGCATAATTACTACATAGGTATGACGCTAGTAAAGCTACTTTGTGTCAATATAATATTAACGTGAAATATGTTTAATTGCCAAAATTATTCCAACTCTTGCATTAAATTTAATATCTCAACTGATTCTACAAATTAATAAACCCCAAGAAATAGATAAAATAAGAATTAACACAAATATATATTGATTTTACTAAGTAATGGTTAAATTTTTTGCAATATTTCAAATTAATGATACAAGTTATTACAAAATGTCAAAATTATATAATTCTAATAGGTTGAACTATTTTCATTATAATAAGTTCAAGGATACTGCTAGTTATCTAAATAGTATGAATAAGCTTTTGTTTATAACTTATCTCTCATTAATATAATCTTCACATCTTTGTATATACACCAATTAATTTATATTTTATTTTCAATAAATACTCATTATTATTGTATTTAATTTAAAAGGATTTATAAAAAGAACTGTTAAGGGCAATTCATTTTTAGAGTTAATGTAAACGATAACATTATATCTATGTGAGTTGTATTAATTATTCATTTTTAATTAATGCATTTCAAAACATAGCTTTTATGTTTATTTTATATCTAAACATACCATATATAGTGTCCATTTAAAAGTTAATATTTTAGTTTAAAATATTAAATAAATCGTTTCATCCAGTTAATTGAAATATTTATATGACATTATATTAAAAGAATCTAACGTAATACACAAAAAAATCATATAAAATACTAATAATAACAATTATAATAATTTTCAAATGTATTTTATAAAGTATATATTTAATAGCAGATAGGTAATACTAATGGAAAAGTTTATGTTGAATTCTCAATCTAAAAATTATGCTAAAATGCTTTATAAGATTATTTTTATATCATAAAATATATTTTAATATTTATTAGGTATATAAAATATAAATATAATTTGACATATATTTTAATATTAGGCCCCCCCCAAATTTCATAAACTGGAACCTTAAAATTTTTTCTTAAATCTGAAACTTTATTCTTCGCCCAAATATCTTCCTTCAACTGAAGATAAAAAATCCAAAGAAAATAAAATCTTAAAATATTTTAAGATTTTTAAATTTTTAAAGATTTTTATTTAAAAGTAAATAGACATTAGCCTACCAGTAAAATTCAAAGATCATTTCATAATAATTGATACATAAATTTACATATTGTTAAATTAACCTTTTTATTATATATTATTCAGATTTTTCCAAAAAAATGTTATTTTATACAATTTTCATTTCTTAAATGAAAATTGCTATTGATATAAAAAGAGATATTTTGATGTGAAAGATAATTATAAAATACAATAAAAAATGGTTTATAAAGCTTAATTTAAATTATACATCATATTGTATACTGGAATTCTCACTTTCTATAAATTTGTTTAAAATAGATTTTGTTATTACGATATGTAACCTTATAATATAAATACAATTATTTATTTATTTATTTGATCAAAATATTTTATGACTGGATCTTTTCTAAATTATTTTGCTAATTTAAAATTATAAGCTTTTTAAAAATAAATGTTTATAAGTATCATCTTTATTTATTTATAGATTTAATGTCAAAATTTTTGAAATAAACCCAAAAAATAAATTTCTGAAAGTTTTTCATCGTAGATAAATTATCTTCATGGTCGATAGTTTTTAAAAATTGAAACTTTCTTATTATTCTCAATACTTTATTTATATTAATAATAATTTTATATTTTAGGCTCAATAATGCATAATTTTATTTTGAGAAATAATTTTAGTTATTAATGTATTAAATCATTGTTAGGTAGATTAAAGTGATAATATGTTAAAATAAAAGATTTTAATGCAATTGATATCAAAGAATGTGAAAAATAGGGGAAATAAATAATAATTACTAATATATTTAATAAATTTTAATTATGTTGATAAATAAGTATGAGCAATTAAAAGAAATCATGATTAAAAATGTAACTGGTACAGGAATCTATAGTCTACACTCAAACATCAAACTCCTTGTATAACTTATCACAACTTCAATAAAAATGTACATTCAAGACTCATTTAAGTTCACCCTCGAGAAATATATACTCAGGATATACAAAATCTCATAATTTAAGAGGAAATTGGGAGGCAGTCTACTGGAACTCCTTTGCTGTCTTTTGGTATTATCTTTAGGAATGCAATTGTAGCTACTGACACTTCCTCTAATTCTATAAAATAATACTAATTCAATACTCCATCTAGCAATAACATTTAAAGTAAAATAAAAGGCCCCTACTAACTCAGTATTATTGTACATTAATATGATCAAAGATACACAGATTATCTTTTATGCTTACTTTCACACTTCTACACATTGTTTAAAACAAATTTCAAAAATTATCAATAAAATCTAAACTTTTTCATATTTATATCTTATTCTTCTCGATTTATTTATTGCATCTATATTTTACTTTATCAATCTCTTTATTCACTTAAAAATTATTATTTTTATCATTTCAAACATAAAAGTAAACAAAACCAAAAAGAGCATTTCAAATTTATTATACTGAATTTATTAAATCATAGATATATAACATTTATTAAAAATGGTAATTTAATAATAGTATTATTAATTTAAAATATTCATAATGGTAGTTGTAAGCAAGTACAAAAATTCGATTAATATCTATTTCTTAACATAAAAATATCACTGATTAAAAGTTTATAATTTTACTTATTAATTTATTAATAAATAAATTAAGTTATCCCTTATCATTAGTAATATAATTGGAATAATTCTGTATTTATAATGAAGACTTCATATGAAGACTTCATATGAGCAGAATATGAATAAGATCAATTTATATTTATAGAAAAGCCAAAAAAATCAAACTATTTTCAGTATTCTAAAATTGAACTTAGTATTTCACAAGGATATCTTGTTTTTAATAATTGAAACAATCATTTTATTAATTTTAATTAATACAATTATAAATATAAATAAAATATTAATAAAAAATATATTATGACACAATAACTTCTGATTATATTGTTTATGATCTTTGAATTTACTTTTTAGGCTAATTTGTCGGGGGGGGGGGGGGTCTAAGTCGGTGCAAAAATTTTTTCAAAATCCTAAGTCGGTGCAAAATTTTTTTTTCTCAAAAACATCAAAATCCCTAAGTCGGTGCATGATCAATTTTTGACATTATTGATATATTTTATCATCCTACCCCACATAAAAAGTATCATTATTAACTAAAATTTATGTCTCAGCTTCTGAATCGAACTCCTTCATGAAATTTTGATCATAGGACACTTATAATATTATTACAAAAATATTTTTTCTCTGTGACAGATATTTGTTTAAGTAAAATAATAATATATTATATCATATTTCAATATCTAATTAGTCAGTGAGCAACAAAATTGGGGATTTAGAACATCATAATTATTCGCTAAATTTAATATTGTATGGTTTTAACATAAAATAATTGACTCAATTAATTGTCTTTTTTCTAAATACACTAATCAATATGCACGATTTTTTATGTTAAGACCATACAATATTAAATTTAGCGAATAATTATGATGTTCTAAATCCCCAATTTTGTTGCTCACTGACTAATTAGATATTGAAATATGATATAATATATTATTATTTTACTTAAACAAATATCTGTCACAGAGAAAAAATATTTTTGTAATAATATTATAAGTGTCCTATGATCGAAATTTAATGAAGGAGTTCGATTCAGAAGCTGAGACATAAATTTTAGTTAATAATGATACTTTTTATGTGGGGTAGGATAATAAAATATATCAATAATGTCAAAAATTGATCATACACCGACTTAGGGATTTTGATGTTTTTGCGAAAAAAAATTTTGCACCGACTTAGGATTTTGAAAAAATTTTTGCACCGACTTAGACCCCCCCACCAATTTGTCTAATGCATAAACTTATTATAATTATTTGATTGATTGAATAATTTGATGAATTTTTTATTTGTAAAAATTTTTTCTAGTTTTTCAAAACCATTTATGTATAAATACTCTTATATAAAAATCTTTAAAAATTTAAAAATCTTAAAATATTTTAAGATTTTATTTTCTTTGGATTTTTTATCTTCACTTGAAGGAAGATATTTGGGCGAAGAATAAAGTTTCAGATTTAAGAAAAAATTTTAAGGTTCCAGTTAATGAAATTTGGGGGGGGCCTTTAATTATTTATATAATAATACTTTTGATTCTGAAAATTTTAAAATCAAAAAATAAATAATTAAAATTTATTTCATTACTCAAATAACGGAATAAAAATTTCAGTTTAATTAAATTTGAAGGTGTTATAGAAGATAAAAAAATTAATTTATTAAAATCAAGATTTATTTATATTATAATAGAATATAATTTACAATAAAATAGGATATTTAAATTCTATTGGAAATATGAATTATTTTATATTTATAAAATATTAAAATCATTCTAATGTCAAATTAAAAATGATTAAATTTCAACTATTAATGAATTTACAGCATATCGCAAAATTTTAAATAAACATAGATGTTCTGACAAGACCCTTCTACCACATCCTCTTAAACCAAAACCTTTCCCTTCAATTTTTATAATTTTTTTAATTATTATATTATCCATTAACCTTAAATATGTTTAGATTTTATAATTTAAATTCTTACTCTGCGGGCCACTGTTACAAATAATTTCAATATATTTGATAAGATTTTATATCCGTTATTTTTAAAGATTTCATCACCCATTACAAATAATTATATTAAATTAACTATTATTTTTTATTAATTAATTTTTATATATAACATCAATTAATTTCGTCTAAAATCTCTTCATGTCTTAAATAACCTTCCCTAGAAAAATGTTAATATTAATTAATAGCCTGATAGTTAATTAATTCTACAAACTCTTCTTTGATTTTAATTAACTCACTCCAGTATATCCTAGTCTTTAAGTTTAATTAATATATTTTAATTTCCATAAAATATATTAGGAAAGCAAATAAATCTTTTTTGGAGTGAGTTAATTAAAATCAAAGAAGAGTTTGTAGAATTAATTAACTATCAGGCTATTAATTAATATTAACATTTTTCTAGGGAAGATTATTTAAGACATGAAGAGATTTTAGACGAAATTAATTGATGTTATATATAAAAATTAATTAATAAAAAATAATAGTTAATTTAATATAATTATTTGTAATGGGTGATGAAATCTTTAAAAATAACGGATCTAGAGAATCTTATAAAATATATTGAAATTATTTGTAACAGTGGCCCGCAGAGTAAGAATTTAAGTTATCAAATCTAAACATATTTAAGGTTAATGATAATATAATAATTTAAAAAATTATAAAAATTGAAGGGAAAGGTTTTGGTTTAAGAGTAGAGGAGTTTTTATTAATGGGATCTTGGTTAGTACTCATAGATTATCTTTTAAAAAATTAACAAACAACATTTTTAATGATGTATCTTAATAGCTTTCAAAGCTGATATTTTGAATAATTTTCAACAACCAAATAGTCAGGTAATAGCAAAAAAAAAGAAATAAATATAATATCTTCAAATCATAGAGTATTGTTAAATACTTAAACATAAATAATTCATAAAACTATCAGATGTCTAGTCATAAACTGAATGATAAATTAATTTGATACTCTACAAGAAATGCTTAGTGGAGTTGCTTTTTTTTAAATTATATACTGTCATTAATTGGTTCTGCTATTTATCTTTAACTTTATAAAAATATTTTTGTTGAAAGCTTATTGATCTGTTATTTCTTTTTATATGAAGCTAGAGTTAAAAATATTCCAGTGCTTTCTAATATTTTTGTTTCAGATGTCGAATATCTTCATCTCTTTACCATTAGAAATAGTTTCTAGTTTTACACTATCGAGCTTTCTGATGTTATTAACTTAATTCATATAAAACTACTGAAACTTGAATTTAAAATTAAATAGTTGTTCTATTATTTATTTGATTTTCTTCCGTAAAAACAGATTTAGGAATCAATCCAAAGCTCCCCAAAAATCCATAAAATTATTCCTATATTTAAAAATAATTGTTAAGAAAGTATCATGAACAAATGTAAAAGTTTCTATCGCCTAAAGCTTAAAAGGTGTCATGATAAAAGCTTAACTTTAAAAAACAAGGAATTTAGAAGATTTTTTCCTAAGTAAAACAATGTTTTGTCCTATAAAAATCATACAATCATAAATTTACATAATCAATTTAAAATGAATTAGTAAAAGTCCAATACTGCTCATGAAAAAAAAGAATCTATTATAAAATTTTGGAATATAAATTTGAATTATACGTATCAGAATTTATATTTATTTTTGAATTTCTAAAATTCTAATTGATTTATAATTTTAGTTTATAAATATACTTTAAGTATAATTCATGCTAAGGTTACAGAATTTTTAAATTATAATGATAAGTATTTAGATAATTAATTAAATTTTATAAACATATTATTTATATTTTTTTTACCTAATTATTAAATATTAGATAAATAAAAATATATTATTGATAAAATACAAAAGATTAGGAATAAATAAAAGTTTAATAAAAGACAACTGATATAAAAATGATAAATTTAAAAGTTTTTTTATTTATAAGCGAAAAGTCTTTAAAAATGCGATAAAAAAGTGCAAATATACTTAGTGTATTACTAACTGTCAGTAATTAATTCTTAATTATTTTAAGTTTTTCAAAATTGTTCTATTTCAACGAACAACTGAAATGTGAGCATTATTTAAGTAATATCCTATAAATTATGAACTTAATTAAATAAATACAAAAACACTATTAAGTTAATCTATATTGAATTGATAGATGCATAATTTATCATAAATTTGTTATCAACTATAATATTTCCAACTCAAATTTATGGATAATTCTCTTAAAAATAGTCTTAAAAGTGACTTAAATAAATATTTTTAGATGGGATAAATAGAATTAAGGGAGATATACTTACTTAAATAGCATGATATTGAGATTACGACTCTAATCCATTTTTTATTATATTTATCAAAATAATATCAGTTTATATTAAATTTAACATCACTCTTAATTTTCAATTATACATGCTTAATAAATAAGGCAAATATTTATTTAAATTTTTTGGCTAGCAGGTCAAACACACCCCCCTCATAATGTACTATTTTCTTTTTTGTAGTCTTGTAGAGTTTTTGACGCTGAGCAAGATTTTTAAAAGCGTCTTTTGCTTGCGAGCAATAGTTTTCTAGCTACGACCAAAACTAAGGTTCATTTTTATACATAAATCATCATAAAAATAGTAAAAAATGTAAAATATTTATTGTATCTATATTTTATTTAAAATCATTTTTTATGTGTTTTTGTCTTATTCTGAGCTAAATAATAATTATTGAAGCAATATTTTGAAAAGTAGAAATTTTATCAAGAAATACATTATATTGCTTTAACTATTAAATATTAACAAAAATTTCTACTTTTCAAAATATTGCTTCAATAATTATTATTTAGCTCAGAATAAGACAAAAACACATAAAAAATGATTTTAAATAAAAATAGATACAATAAATATTTTACATTTTTTACTATTTTTATGATGATTTATGTATAAAAATGAACCTTAGTTTTGGTCGTAGCTAGAAAACTATTGCTCGCAAGCAAAAGACGCTTTTAAAAATCTTGCTCAGCGTCAAAAACTCTACAAGACTACAAAAAGAAAATAGTACATTATGAGGGGGGTGTGTTTGACCTGCCAGCCATTTATTTTATTTAACATTCTATATAGTAACAAATTCAGGCTTTTAGTGGGAATAAAATATAGATGTAATAACAAATGTGATAATTATTTAATCAATAATATTTTAATGATGTTTTAATGAAATTTACAGTATATCAATAATTAATAGCAAAAAATATATAAAATATCCTTTATTTGATCACAATTTTTGTGATTATTTACAAAAAATTTTTAAAGTAATTTATTGCAGTTAATTAAAAATAAATTCTACTATATGTTGAATTAAATTTTACCATTAAATTTTTTTCAATAAATTAGACTTAAATAGGAATATTACTATGAATTTAATAATTGTACTAATTGAGATAATTTATTTATTTTTATGGTATCATGGATTCGATATATATTGCTAAAGATAAATCCAGGAATGAAAAAGTTGAATACGATGGATTAACTACTTTTTACCAAAATATTTATATTTAATACTCTCAAACTTTTATTTATAAATTAGTTTAATCTAGTCTTACAATTTTAGAAAAATTTAATTATAAATTTCTTTTTTTTCATAAATTTATTTAAATTTATGAACATTAGATATTATATTATGTCATTCAAAGCATTTATGGGTGAATATTAGTTTGGCAGCTTTTACTTATTAGAAGACACAAATATAATCTTTGCATGAGTCTAAAAATAAAATAAAAATCTATCACAAATTAAACTCAGTTTAAACTGTGAAAAAGTAAACATAATTCAAGATAAATAAAAATAATCTAAATTTTCATTATGATTTTGCATTAATAAATTAGTTTAATGATATTATGGCATTATCTCTAATTATTGATCGTACAAATTTATATTAAAAAATCTTACTGAGACCTTTAGAAAATTAATAAGTTTTATTAGATTTTCAAGATGATAGTTTTCCTATTTTGAATGGATAGCATAAATATCAGATGTCTAGTTCTTGAACATTATCTTGCTTAATTTTTTTTCCTGCCATCTCAGTCTTATGAGAAAGCAATCATCCTATATTTATAAATTATACTTCGAAAATAATTAAATAGATATGAAAGTGTTTATTTATTATAAAGAAGATGGTTAGAATAAAAGAACAGCAATTTAAGAGAGATAGTCATACTTTGATGAAGTAGATTCTTAAAATCAATAATACTTCCTAAGTATTTAGTTATATTGATGATAATCAAAGATTTAAACTCAAAATTATTAATATAAACGACGCTTCTTCCTTTGTAAATATAATTTCGAATATTATCTGTAAATGATTTCCTTAAACGGAACTTAAAGTTTAATCCATTATATTCAATTATTTATATGTGATGAGCAAAATTATTTTTATTTTATTTTTTCCTATTAATAGTTTTTTAATACTTTCTCATAAACTTTGCTTTTGTATATAATCTTTTATTTATTTTTAGACAGCATGAATAATTATATTAATATTAAAACAATATTAATAAGAAGTAAAACAATAATAATAAATCATAAAACATGTAATCTAATTCAGCATTAAAATTAGTTTTATAAATACAACTACAACATTAGAAAATATTTCTCTTTAATTTTACATATTACTTTAATTAAGAAAAAAATGAATTTATTGGTTTTTAATGGCAAGGATTTGTAAAGAATATTATAAGCCTATAATATTTATAAGTATTTTTATAATTAATTTAGTTTTTTTTTTAAAAAATATAAATGTAAAGCTAGAATCACTAATTTTTAAAATTATTAAAAATATCTTTTAATTCAATACTAATATTTAGTAATAAATATATAGACTGAGTCGAGCTTGGCTGGTCCTGGGAGGTGGCCACCTAGGACTTGTGGTGCAAGTGGTAGCATCCGAGTTCGACTCCCCCAATCTCCCGGCCTTTGTGCCGAAAAACCTCAACTGCCACACTGTACTGTCTGAGTCTCCAACATCCGATTGTGTATGGGAAGAAATTTATTGAGGACAAGCCAAGCCCGACTCAGTCAAGACCTACATACAGGAAGCACTATAAAGAGCATGGAATAACAAACTTACCTCGTCTTGAATCTTAGCCTTGACATTTTCAATGGTGTCTGATGGTTCAACGAAAGAAACTCCATTTCTCTAAAATAATTAATGAATTAAGTTGTTAATTAATAATTATACATTGCCTTATAGTTACTCTCTACTCTACTCTCTCTAATAAATATATATTAGAATTTATTATTCCTAAGTTGAATTAATATTTAAAAGTTATATAAATTAAATTTTCATGTCTCCTATGTTTATTATCTATATATACATAAAATATAGTAGGTTTTATGAGATTAAATATTTTCATTACTTTTTAAAAACGTGTATTTTAAAAATGAAATTTACACTATATTTATTTTTTATCATATCTATTATACCAGATATATAATGCTAAAAATATTTATTTTATCAATATTAAGGTATAAATTATATCTAGAAAAAAACTACTGAACTAATAAAATATAGACGCTTTGCAAGCAATTAAATTGGAAGATATTATTAATATCAATAATTATCATTATTATGGATTATATTAGAAATTTAATTTAATTACACAAATGAAGAAAGTTTTAAGCAATTAAAGTGATATTGTTTTAATTTAAAACATCTGAATTAAAGTATAAATTTATGGAATTTGTTTAAGAAGACTATCTATTAGAATAACATAAACAGTTTTTATTCAGAACGAAAAATTCTGCAAAATTTTAAAGCTGTTGAATTTACAGTTAAAATTTACAGATTATCTCAAAAAAATAAGATCAAATCATCATGAATAGGATATTTTTATTATCAATATAATGCAATATATATATTTAGATTAAATTTTTCAAACTAATTAACCTATTTAAAAAACTGCTATCTATTGATATTTATAAACTTGTATTTATACAGGATAAAAAATTTTGTTCTTAAGTAAAAATTAATATTTTTTTATCAAACTCAGCAAAATAATATCATAAGCACTTTATTTATATTATTTTTTTTATGTTGATTTATTATAGATTATTTATTATTTAAAATTAATCACTCTTAATATTAATGAATGGCAAATTTGAAATAATATTATAGTATAAATGACTTGTTCATAAATAATTATAAAATAGCAATGATGTGAGAAAAGCCAATAGTTGAGTGCAAAAGAGATGAAAATGTGTATGTAAATTTAATTTTTTAATGTTAAAATTTTCTCATTAAATTGAAACCTAAGTATCTTAGATCAATCATATCTAAACAAATGGTTTGTTAAACCGATTTAGTTAATTTTTCAATAAAAATTTATTAATCAAACTTGGTTGATAGTTTAAATATAATAAGATGAATATTACTTTAATAAGATCATAGAGTTATGTAGATTTAATAAAATAATATAAGTTAATTAAATTAAGTATTTTTTTCTTAGATGTTAAAACTACTACTGTTTTCATTTTTATATAATCTTTTCTCGAACTTATTTCATTCTATTATATATTATTTAAAGTTAAAAGAAACCACTAAGGTAAAATGTGATTTCTTATTTACTCAAAATTACTCAACATGGTAGGATGTATATAGTACAATTAAAAATAATCTTTAATAATTTAAGTGTAATTTCTTAATTTTACTCTTAAATTTATTATTAGCAACTTAGTCCAGTCAAAATTGAGGGATATACTCTAAAATCGATTTAAATTTAATTTGTTCATTTAGAATTGAATTTTGTAGTGGTTTGAAATTATAAATATATTATATATTTCTAACTGCAAATAAAATCTTTTATTAAAAGTTGTATATTTTTTATAGATACTAAATAGAATATTGATAAAATATGCCTTCTAAAATCAAATTATAATTAAACATATACTTTTACACCTATTTATTTAATGATAATGATTCATTATCTTATTAAAGATTTAAATATTTCTTAGCCTTAAATATGTATACAAAATATTTCATTAGAAAATAAAGACTTCTTATCCAACCAACCCTATTAAATATTTATATATTGTTAGAAATAACAATTTTTAAAGTTATTAATTATTTGAGAAATGAATTTTTATATAACATACTTTGGAGAGATTATTTATATTAAATATTTAAATTTAATATTTTGAAATATTTTTTAGTATTGTTTAATAAATTATAGATGATATCAGAATTGAAAGGTACATTCCTTTTTTAAATTTATTCGAAATAAGTTGCTGTTTATAACAAAGCTGTTAGATTAATTGAGATAGATATATTATTTTTATTTAGCTTTAGTATATTTAATAATACTTCAAATTTTTATAAAGACACATACGCACATTATTTTAAAACGTTCTCAACAATGCTAACCCAACAATCCGCAAACTTACAAAACTAATAGATTCTTGATTAAGTTGATCAAACTCTTGCTCTTGGCGACGAATTACTAGATAATCCAACTCAACTTACAGATTTATGTTTTTATTTTAGAGCAATGAAAAATTTTAAATCTAAATTTTAATCAAACCTCCGTCTGCTGATGTAAATAATAGCTTAAGATCTCATTCAGACATAGAGCCGTTATTAGATATTCAGAGTCCCTCATCTACTTCTCTACGCTCTTAATAAACCGCATATCCTTCTTAACCCATATAATAAAACCCAGTCGCTGTGGAACCTTAGACTGTTTCAAATAAAATGGAAGATAAGGAATCTATGAAGACTTCTTAAGTGTTATCACCTGAAGAAATAAAAGCTCTTTATTATTAAATTAAAATTTATATTTTATTTTCTGGGGGAATTTTTTCCTCAAATAATAAGTTTCTTACACCTAAGGAAGTTTCCTACCCCGCACATTAAAATAAAATGTTTATACAATTTTTCAAATTTCTATCATTAATTATAGTCTTATTATTTCCAATCTAACATCCATCATCATTTATAACTTTATAAAGTTAAAAAAATTTAATGAATATCGTATTTATTATTGATTATGAAAAATTTTATTAACATAATTTTAAAATATAGTAAGACAACTATTGGGTATTAACTTTGAAAATTATATATCAGGAAAAATGTTAAATTTATGCTTATAGTAATTGAAATTAGGATTATAAGCTTCGAATATTCTTAAACTCTTATATTGTAAAATTCAATATTTGGCGCATGAATATTTTTAAGGGCCCCTACAATCATTTTTTTTATTTTAAGCTATGGCAGCTTAAAAGGCTCTTGAAGAAAAAGAAAAGGCTGTTAGAAAACTTGAGAAGTTAAAAGAAATGAAGACGTTTTTCGAAGATTTTCATTAAGCAGACGACTATTTCAAAGATGTTGTACCTCAACGTGAAAACGAGGAAAGTAATTTAATTTAATATTTATGAAATTGCAATAAATGTTTTTAATAATTTATATTAATATTTTAATAACAGTTAACAGTCAAATAAACTATAATTAATTTTTTAATGTCATTAAATGATATTATAATCAACATAGTCATTGAACTTTAGATGAAGTTATGATTGGGCAATAAATAAGAACATAATTTTTTATAAAATTTTAATGATTATAATAAAATTGGGATGAAATTTAAATTAAAAGAATTTAAAACTTTAATTTAAATGTTCATCGAATTTTTAATAATTCTATTTGATATTTTCTATCATGACAAAATAATTTATCATGCCTTTCTGTTTTATATTTTCTATAAAATTTTGAATTACTTATAGTTAAATTAGAAACTTATTTAGCTATATCTCTAGAACCATTATCAATCAAATCTTAATACCTTCTTATGTGTATTTTTATAACTTACTGATATAATTTATTTTTTTAAAAAAAAAACTTTAATATGCTGTTTAACATTTAAATATTAAAAAGGATTATTTCAAATATCGAAATTACTATTAGATTTTTTTTATTTTTGCAATAAACTACTGGATGTTGAGACAAAAATCTCCTGGGTTCCCACTTACGGCTTAGATCTAGGATATTTACTTGTTAATATTTTAAAGTAAATTCAGAGTGATATCAGATAAATCCTGGTATATTGAAGGTGATTTTATATTCAACATTGAACTTAAAGACTGGGAAAAAGAAAAGAGATAAATATATTTTAGCATTTGTTGGTATTTAATTTAACAAACATAAAATGTAGTTTATAATAAATACTCAATTAAATCTAAACTCCAAGATCTCTTCTGTAAAGTGTTGCTTAAAGTTGTTAAATAATTAAAACCTGGATAATATTGTTGAAAAAATTATTATTTTTGCTAATTTCTTGCCACTTTTTAGTTTTTTATGTTTTATAGTTTGCATTTTTAAATATTTTTCATAGAGGAAAATTTAAAATGCTCAATTATCAGTTAGAAGATAATTATATATTTATATATGCTTAATTAAGTTTTTGGGGGAGGATGTTTCATGCACTTTTTATAATTTTTAATTTTTGATTATATTAATCTTTTAAACAACTATCAACGAACTTCTGGACATATATAATTATTATAATTATACTAATTTATAATTCAATTAGTCAATATCTCTATTAGCATGAATCCTAAGCACCATCGAAGCACTATCTCATTTCTTATAAATACCATTAATCTAAGAACTCCTTGATAATTATGATGGTTAGATCCACTATAAATAATTCTTAGTATTTAAAGGTGTCAAAGAGTACTCAGTGTATTATTTTTTATCTAAACTTCAGGAACAACCCTTCCTATCATACCTCAAGATCCTCTTAATATTTACAAAGTCCTTAAAATATAACATTTTTTGAATTCAAGTAAAATTTATTATTTATTTTACATAAATATAAAAATAAAGTGCAGGAAACTTCCTACCCCCAGTTTTCTTTTCATTTAAAATCTTAATGATACTAATAAAAATTTCTAATTAATAATCATCATCCGAAATATACCTGAAAGGACCCAATTTGCAACAATTCATTAATTCAGCTAATATTTATAAAAAGGGATCTCTAATTTAAAGCATAGAATTCATATTCATTGAAGCAATCGCATTTAATAAGTGAGGTCCATTTCTCTTTAAATTATTTCAATTATTTTTATTCTGAAATAGAAAGAACACTTTTAGAGCCATTCATCCAATAATTTTATAATAAATTTAATATAGATGTAATTTTTTAGGAAAGATGAGTAACTATGGCAAATAAGTTATATTAAAGCATAGATAAATGAATCTTGTCTAGTATCTTAATTCAAAAAATATTTTCTAAGTTTTGTTTTTGTAGATCAAATTTTTTAAATCAATTAAGTTTGCTGATTCGTAATAATTTTACTATTTCGATCTGATTTGCTCCTCTAAATTTATATTTTTTTATTAAAAATAACAAAAGATATTCACGATTAATTATATAAAGTTTAGGCAACTGAAAATCAAGCACAGTATTCTCGTACTTTTAAATTTTAATTTAATAAAATCAAATTATTTATATACACCATTTTATATATTTTATCAATTATTCGTTAAATACAAGACTTGCAGACATGAAGATAAAAGATTTATTATATTTCTTAAAAATCGAAATTACCATCATTATAAAGTATTTGTCATTTGTTTACTAATATTGATTTATGCATCTATTACCAATTTTGTACTTTTTTTTATCAAATTCTATCACGAAAATCATTTAACTATTTATAAAAAACTAAACTCCTAAAAAACCCCTCAAATATAAGTAATTAGAAAAATTATTTTAAGTTTAAGGCTTTTGAATAGCCCCTTCATTTAGAAAATTGCTTTGATAAAGATAAAATTAATGAAAGCTTAGAACTATTTTTTAGTAGTGATGGAAAAGATGGATACGGAAATAAAATTTATTATTTTTTAGGGGGGATCTAAGTCGGTGCAAAAGTTTTTTCAAAATACTAAGTCGGTACAAAATTTTTTTTCTCAAAAACATCAAAATCCCTAAGTCGGTGCATGATCAATTTTTTACATTATTGATACAATTTATCATCCTACCCTACATAAAACGTATCTTTACTAACTAAAATTTATGTCTCAGCTTCTGAATCGAACTCCTTCATTAAATTTAGATCATAGGACCTTATAATATTATTACAAAATAATATTTTTTCTGTGTGACAGATATTTGTTTAAGTAAAATAATGAAATATAATTTCATATTTTAATATCTAATTAGTCAGTAAGCAACAAAAATGGGGATTAAGAACATTATACTTATTCGCTAAATTTAATATTGCTAAAATAGATAAAAATAGGAAATTGTAGAAATTAAATAAAGTTAATATAATTATAACCAATTTTTGATTTATTTACTTTTCGAATCTATTCGAACACTTATAGCCAATGCTAGTCGATTTTCTTTAATTTTATCAGTATTGTTAGTTAAAAGAGTAGAAATCCCAAATTTATCAACTGTATTCTTATCTGAGTAGCCAGTTTCAAGTTTTATTGTCTCACACATAAATTTATTGCTAGTGATTGGAATCATTGACAAAATTTCACGATTGAGAGTGGAATCACCATAAATGGTCAATAACTCGTTGCTCGATGAGTGGAAGATGAAATTTAGGCCCGATCGTATTATCCATGTTTAAAAACCCCCAGCTCAGCAACTTTCAAGTCCTGCTCGACTGTTTGAGCACCAAATTCGACACCTTTAGTGGAGGAGGAGCCAAAATGACGATATGAATGAGCGAAAATGAGAGAGGTTTTTGGATTTTCGGTTTGATTAGTTAAAATTAAAACTTAAAAGTGTGATATGTAATAAGGGGGCTTTTAATCAATAAATTTGACGATTCAACTGCTGTTTCTGTATGTATTGTTGACTTCAATAGCTCCTGCACCCCAACTCATCGTCTTTTATATCAATCTCACACAAATCCAAGCTTGATGGTGCTGCACCACTGCTTCACGCTGAAAGCCCAGAGCTTGTTGACGTCGGTCTTGGTCATGGCCTTCAAAATCTGAGAAAGCCGCTTCACCAGGTGGATCTTATGAAAAGTTAGGCCCAAAATACTTACTTGCTGTCTGCTTGCTCCTAGCGGAGGTGCCTCTTGATGTAGGAGAACAACTGCTCGATAGGGTTAAGCCAGGGTGAGTACTCTGCATTGAAGAGGACAGTGACCTTGAACTTCCTAGCAGTCTCCAGCACCTCTGAATACTTGTGAATGACTGCATTGTCCATAAGCAGCACGATTTTTTAATGGGCGAGATCCTTGTCTGTGCGCAGCTGGCGCAGGGTGTGATAGAGGAAGTTCTCGAACAGCACGGCATCGAAGGCCCCCTCAATATTTGGCTAGAGATCAGCTGGTCCTTGGTGATGGCTGCCACAAAGCTCATCGAAAATTGCTATCTCTTAGTGGATTCCTTGGTAATTGAGAAATTTCGAGCCAAGACCCCGTAAGACCCCAACCGCTGGTTGACTTGCTGCTTCGCGACTGCGATGGGAGTATAAGTGAATGATGGTAAGGCCTCAATTGCATCGACTACAGCTTGGGTTGCTTGATTACTCCCCTTAATGGACCTGGGGAACTTAGAATCATCTATAAAAGTGCCAAAATCCATAGAATTTGCTTACCTTCCTGTCGATTCTCTGTGATTTCGCTGCTGCTTTGAGGCCTGCTGGACAGCTGCAAGCGTCGGGAGTGATGCATGCCATATTTTCATTGCCATTCGCGCTCAATACCTCGCTGCCCTTGCGTTGAGTTGATTATAGTCTGAGACTGGCCAGGTTCTGGACTAATGGAGTGAGAACAGAAGAGATTTGAGAGGGGTTTATGGTTAGCTGCTTGATTTCTTGGAGGAGCTCTATATTCTGATCGCGCTGAAGCGCTTCTGCAGGGATGTCTATTGAGCACTTGCCCTCTGGGGCTTCTAGGATAGGTGACAGCTGAGTATACTTGTATTTGTCGCTGCATTTGACAGGGGTGGCAGCGATTCTTTACTCCTTAACCTCAAAGATATGCTCTCTCTAGGCGGAAGATTTCCTCCGTAACTTTGTAAAGATCGATTTCTAGTTTGGCCTTGAAATTTTTTATGGAACAATTCCAGATCCAGCCACTATTCGTGCAGTATTGCCAATTTAGTCTTCTTAAGCTACTATAGAACCCTTACCATCAGATTCGACATCTCTCGAGCTGCTGATGACGCTGTATTCAAATAGTCAAGCAAAAGCAGCAATACTTACCTCGAGGTTCCCAGAATTGCTTGGGGTCTCAGAATTTCAGCTTTCAGGTCACTTTCATCTTGAATTGAAACTTGGTCTTTCAAAAATGGGGTGTTCGGGGTCTTCATTTTATCATACTTTCTGGCCCCATTGATTATAGATGTGTTCGATTCGATGTTAGAGTAGCCAACCAGCATCTTGCCATAATGGATGACATCGTCGGTGACGAGAACCTCGGTCTTACCAACAGCAGGGGCCAGAGAGGAGTCAACTTATTAATTTTCTTTGTGAAGGGCAGCTGAATTGAAACTCCATTGCTTTGTAGGCATGTAATCGCTCCTGAAGTTGGATTCATCCACTGATATGATCACTGCATCTTCCAAGAATAACTGCGCGAGCAGTCTTGACACCCAAAGCCTCTTCTCGTTGAAGGATGGGTCTCTTTACTTCGCATTGGCGTTCTGGGCTTTGCCAAATCGTAAATGGAAACTTTCCTTGAGTACCTTTAATAGCGTAGCAACGCTGGGCACTGTTAGGTTCTTAAATTCTTAGTCCTTACTCTGCAATTCAAGCAAGTTATGATGCAGGCGCCAGCCAGTGATCTTGTAGATGCCTTGCTGTTCAAGTATAGTAGCAATCGCCTTCAGCAACAGCGAATTGCTCCGCGTATTCTTCCTCCCATTCTTGAGCTTTTGTTTTGGATTCAGCACTCTGTGCTCCACCTCATACTTGAACTTCTCGATTGCTTTGTATACAAATCGTCGATCCACACCCATCTCAAGTGCTAAATCCTTGGGTTTCATGCCCTCCACCTTGTATTGTTAAACCACTTAGATTTTCTTTAGCGCCAGCTTCGCATCTCGGCGTTTCAGGTAAGGATTCTTGGAGGATCCATTCATTGGTTAATGGTTTGAGTAGTCAAGATTTGATAAATCGAAAACCCCACCCTGCTTTTCATGAAGTCTTGCAGGCCTTACCACAGCTCATCGTTCTACTTTATCTGCAGGTTCTTATGCATTACATTAGAGTTTCTCTACCCTGTATACTTTTATGGCTTTCTAATCATACGAAGGTACTGCTCAAGGCCATAACAAAGCTAGTCATCAGTTGCCAAACTTGAAATATCGACTAACTATGATACTGCTCACTCAACATTCTCCAATGGTAGTCGTATGATTTGTCCACCCAGAATTCCCATCGTTGATGGCGGCACCTACCCATTGTTAAGGAGAGTACCTGAGTGTAAGAGAGCTTCAATGGCTTAGGAATTGAGGGGAAGTTGGTGCCCAGCACCACCGATGTCCACTTGAGTATAGTCTTCTACTATGGCTTCAGCGCACTCTGCTTGATTTCCTCTAACTCTTGATTGCAGAGAAATCCAAAGTTCAGAATCGACTGCGATGAAAAGGAATTGTATGAATGTTCGCTACTAATCGATGATGTACTGAATGAATGTAACATTTCCAATAACTAAGTGCTGTTCCTTGTGAGGGGTTTATATATATTACAGTCTTTTAAAGTTTAATAGTTAATACTAATAACTCAAATAACACTAAAAACTCAAACCAATGAAAATCATTCTGAGATTTTGAACTATGATTTAAGTCCGATCTTTCAGAATTTTATAATTAATTTAATGATTTTCGAAGATTTCCTGCTTCCCACAGGAACTTTTAACTTCTCCAACACCGATTCGATAAACTCAGGCACATCTCTTCAGCTATGTAAGGGGATCGTGCCATCAGATTGATGCTGCAACATGCCAAAGTGACTGTGGAGTGCAAGAACTCCAAGCAAAACCTTCTTCAACTGTTCCTTGCTCGAATTCCTCGCATCAGGAAATCCATTCAACATCGCCTTGCTCATGAAGAAGCTGATCCAGTGCAAAGGAATGAACCCTATTCTGACCGAGTACGTTTGCAAGCCAGCCAGTAACTTTGTCTCATAGATCATGAGTCAGGTTAGCATTAACACTGCCACTCAGTCTACGTTCACTCTCGCCGAGGCAGAATAATTCCGCAATGACATGGATGATTTGATTTAATCTCAAAACATCAACATTCAGATCCAGAAAGGTTCAATTCAAAGCCAGACCAACTATACCATCAGTGGTAGTTCATTTTAAGTTAATTACCCTATGCCCGCAGACTACCAAGAGAAGAAGTTCACCAAGCCTACGACCAACTAAAATGTCAAGAGAGTCCTCAAGATTCAGGACTCGAGATCAAAGATGATGTTGATCTTCTGAATGCTTTCAAAGCCAAGTACAACGATCCCGCAGAACAAGATTTTGTCAAGGAAATCGAGGCTTTGGCAGATGAAGCTGTGGTATAAGAAGCTGAGAGACTGAAGAAGACCTCAAGTGGACAAAGTGCAAACCCATCACCTACTAACCCTCTACCTAAACCAGCAGCAAGCAGCCTAAACTCTTCGAAAAGTCGCACCCAAGTCAATCATTATGTTGAAGATGATGATGATGAGGATGATGATGATCAACAATCCCCCAAACAGATGAAGTAACGCGTGACCACTTCCTACAACCTGAGAAACATCCCCTCAGTAAAGAAGACCACCTTCGAAAGCGATTCCAAGAGCAAGTTTGCCAAATAAAGAGACTGCTATACCCCAGAGCCCTCAAGAAACAGACTTCAAAGCCAGAGAGAGCCCAGCTAAAAATAACCCTACAGTGTGAGAAAGAGCAGCAATTTGAACAACTCTGACCATTCAGAGGAAAGGGAGACTCGATATGACAGACATCACCAAAGCCAGACCAGGAAATCAGCTTATGGAAGCCAATTCAGCTGCGTATGAGAGTTTCTAACTACGAACGACCTGCATGTGGTGTTACTGAAAGCATGATGAACATGAACTAAAGCGTTCCCCCAATCCTAATGATAATTTCAATTGGGAATTGATTGAGGCAAAGCTAAAAGAGGAATATGAGACTATTCTCAAGAACACCATCGCGGAAGACCTGAAAACCTCTAACTACTCTATAGATGTGATTTAACTTATCACCCAGTTCGAAAAGAAATACGCGAAGAGTGATTGCTTCGGTGAGTTCCCTCTTCTGGAAATGCTTTAGAATTCCCAAAAAATGAACTCTGGAACCTGTGCTGTTGACTTCTTCTTTGCAAACGAAAAAGTGGTCTAATATCAACTTGAGATGAAAAGAAAATCTTGCTTCATTGAAAAAGACCGAGAGGTTCAGCTAATTACTCAAACAACGTACAAGAGAATGCTTGGTAAGAGAGCTGAGTAAGTAGACCTTTCAGACGTGATAAAAGAAAATGAAAAGCAGAGAATAAAGAGACAGAAAACCTCTCTCAATTCACTCAACTAAAATAATATTGGTGGTGGTTATCCCGATGACGGAAAAGAAGACCAGTAAATGCTTAATGTCAATGCCAATCAAAGCAGCTTTTAGCAACACAGATACCCATTAAGTTCTCGCAAGAAATACCACCAGAAGACTCTAAGCTCAAATGTTGAGTAAGCATCTCAAAGCTAAGTCAAGGACAAGCTTGACATGATCCCCAGCCATTTCTTATTCACTCGCTGTTGGTATGTCAAGGAGAGATTTGAAGAGTTACTGCCCTCAGAATATTTCCAATACCCATTCATGATTCAGAAAGCTAATGAATGCTTTGAGTACATACAGGATAATTTCGAGTCTTCTTGGTACAATTACACTGGTTCTCCCTTCTTTAACGCTTCTGTTTACAGACTAATGTTTACTCCTCATCGATTCATCCATTAACCAAACAGAATCAAGGATTACCAGTGCAGGGACAAGCATGCATTCAATCCCAATGTAAACTTCTGCAGCAAAGTGCTCAATTGCCAACACTCGACTCCTTACCTCGACTAACTCATGCAGCTAGTGAACCTCTTGAGCGATGGCCTGGTTTATATCGAAAGGAGATCATTCTGTATGCTACTATGTGCACTCTTCAAAGCAGCCCCCTAGCCTATTGTGAACCCCCTCTTCTTGAACCCCATGAAGTTTCCTCTCTTGCATGCTCTCGACTGGCTTGTCTTCGATGAGCTCTCTAGAACATATGTATTCAAAAGGCTCGGTACAATAGATTACAATAAGGCAAGTTTCTATGAGCTTGGCAGCTTCGGCCAATAGTTTTCGAATAACGAAAAGCTTTTCTCTGATTATCTAGACGACAGGACTCTATCATTGTAGAGCTGATCTTCCATCAACGTGGTCGAGACATTCCTCAGTCAATATTCGGGGTCATCCGCAAGAATGCTGATAAGTCATTGACGATAAAATCTTCGTACAGTAAAAAGACTGTGCTGATCCCCAAAAGTATCGATTCGAAGAATAATGAATTGAAAGAAGCTTGCCAGGTGTTTATACATGATTTTACTGAAGACCCCGCGTTCTCTACAGGTATGAAGCAGGTATTCGAAGTGCGATTCTATGGGTGCAAGCTAAGATATGAAATGGAGAAGACTATTCTATTATAATACGACGATTTCCAATACAGGGCTCGTTAATTTTTCGTGCGTTTCTTTTTTATGTAACATTTCCATTTGTCTAACTTAATTTATAGGTACTCATCAACTAATCTTCATCAGGCGTACATTGATTTGCATAGAGGAATTGGATATCTTCAGAATCAAGTGATAAGACTCACCTATGAAAAAGCCTCGAAATGTGAGTCATGGAAGGAAGTTCCGAATGACTTAGTCATTTACTACAAGACCCCACTTCCGACCTACAAGAATTTCGACTACATTATTGAATTCTTTGATAGATTTGCCAATAAATCTATTTAAGAACGCTCTGATATCTTAAGTAAGAATTTAATGCTAGCTAAATATTTTAGGGTAAATGCTCATAGGCTAAATAAATAATGGTGTGTCTGTAGCTTAGAATGGATATCCTAACAGGCCTCTAAGCATTTTAACACAATCTATCAGTTTAATACACTCGTCACCTTGGTCAAAAACCCTCCCAACAATTCAGACCTTCGCACAAACTTAAGGAAAGATCTTTTATTTGTGCAAAATTTACTCGAAAGTCTTCATGAAACTTTTATGGAACTTATCCATAAATCTTACCCAGAGTATTTCAAGATTTATGAATCAACGTAAGCATATTTTAGATTAAAAGTTCTATAGTTATCTCTAATTGAAGGAGAATGAATTCGGCCCTCTCATAAAGGCACTCAACTGGTCGATCCCTGATGATCTAAAGATTGTAATGGGTCTTATTCAAAGCCTCGCTGATTAAGCATAGAGAAATCCTCCTTGGCCAGATAATTATCTTTCAAAACAATAGAGATATGATGACGAAATTTTTCTTGCCCTAAAAGACGAAGTAAAGAGACTTCCAATCAAAAATCTAGATGGACTGTCTGCCAGAGAATAAGCTCTGCTTGAGAACTCGCCATGGTTTCTCCACTTAGAAGCTTTCAAGAACAGGTTTTTGCACTGCAGCTCCAAAAAGAATGACACTCTTCAGTAAGTGGATTTAAATTCTAACATTTCTTTATAGGAAAGTGATTGTTAAACCCCCATCATTCTACATCAGAAAAGTTAACTAGCTTTCAAATGATCATGACAACGCTGTAATGTTTGAAGGACTTACACTCAACAGCATGATATAGATTTAGTGATTCTGACTAAGATGTAGAAATGGAAGACGAAGACTTGATGCAGAGCTATAGACTTTCACAAACTCCCTCAAGGATTTCTAATTATGGACAGCCAAGCCAAGCAAATACTTATCAGCAGTCCCATTCTATAAGATAGTAGCAAGCATTTGACAATGTACATGAGCAACATAGATAACAGTACCAGGACAAGATGCAAATCCAGCAAGTTCTCTCATCAGTGAACTAATTCTAGCAGAGAAATCCTACTGAAATTTATGGAACTACACCTATCGGAACATTTCCAAATTACCCCAATCAACAGTAATTCTATGAAGGAGTTTACCAAAACTACTCGTTAAACTATCACCAGCAAAGGGATTAGTAGTAGTCTAGAGTGTCAACTAACATGCATCAGATGCAGCAGCAGCTTCCTTCAGGGTACAACTTAAACAGAAAGGAAATGATTGGAAGCAACATAAACTATGGCATGAATGATTTCTAGGGTCAGAAAAATTACCAGCAAGATGAAGGCTTCAAGTAAACTCAGAGCAGAGAAACATTTGGTAATGACATGTACAAGTATTACGCTGAAGATGTTACCCGCAGATAGGAATAGAGACAAAATTAAAGGTAGCTCTTACAACATAGAAAACTGCCAAAACTACTTGATTTTCCTTCTTAAAATCAAAGCAAAGAGGTCCTATCCTTAAACAGAGGGTAAGCTACGCAAATGCTTCGAATTCAAGAATGGATTGCAATCAAACGGGTTCCAATTCAAGGTAGAGGCCATCAAGTGTTAAATAATTCGATACTGATGAAGATAAAACTTAGGTCATACTCGTGGATGATGAAAATTAACCAGATAAGGGACTCGGTACTTAAATTCAACAGATTGAACCAGACTAACAACACTCTATCAACTAAGGTTAACTCCTTGGTGATGGAAATGTTCCATAAACTAACTCTTAAGGTTGCAATGACACGTGGGGTAGGAAGCATGATGGAACAATTCCAGGTCTTTATGATATCTCAGACGAAAATACGGGATTGTAAAATTAAAACCATGGTTACGGCCAACAAAACGCTGGTCTTAATCAGGGGATGATGACGTCTAAGGAACAATAACAGTAAGTATTCAATAGTATGGGGATATCTGAGGCTGGGAATTCTTTATTTGGTAATACTTCTACCAATCGTGGGCAGAATCAATTTGGGGTTATACCTCAGTAAAACTCGAACCAGTTACCTGGTAGTTCCCATCATGAGACTTCTACCAGTGATTGCACGACTAGTAAGGGTATTACTCCTCAGAGATCTGACCTTTTAAGCAGATCTGCGTTACAGCCTCACCTTAAGAAGCAGCAAACTAGTATCATGAGCATCCCTAGACCCAAACCTAATTAGACTTCTCAATCACAGTCACATGATGAAACTCAGTAGAAGCAGATGAGTGAAGTAGAAAATGCTTCAAGAGATCAAGCTCACATTGACCAGGACGTTGGAGATCAAGCTAACGCTGACCAGGATGCCAGAGATAAAGCTGCAAGAGACTAAGCCCCCATTGAACAAGCCGTTGGAAATCAAGGAGCAGAAAAAGTTGCTTAAGAGTTGAATAATGAATGAGATTATGAAGAAGCTGTCAACCTGCAATGATGTTCACACCTAAGGGCAGCTTGGATCAACAGGCTCCTTATATTTTGTTATATTCAAGCATTTATTTCATAGATTTTATATTGGATAAAACTTAAACTTTACAACTGTACACATTTAGGATGTCTAAATCTTTCTCATCTAAAGTCTACTATTCATTAATTACTTTCTATAATTCACTTCTCATGCCCATCAGCCGCTTTGCTTCGCAAAGTGCGTTGAAAATGCCTGAATTCCCTTCACACTACAACAGTGCTTTAATATCTAATTCCCCACTTATTAATTATTAGTAAATTAAAAACCAGGAGGTACACATGGAACAGCTAAACTACAGGGACAAGCAGAACGAACCACTCAGGCTGTAATTCGTCTACCAGCACAACACGCCCAATGCTTACTAGGTGCAGGTGTACAGGAAACGCATGTATCTGCAGCAGGACGATGCTTTCGAGGTGGAGAACCATAAAGGCGACCTCTTCTGCAAGTGCGAGGAATTCAACATCAGTGTAAAGGCTGGAGCCGAGTTCAAACTTACAGTGGCCTCCTTAAACAACGACCCAGTGAGAGTGCTTATCACTCTTGCCGATGGCGAGTCCTACATGCTTTCTAGCTGTGCTTGATCAGCAGGAGGCATTGCAGCTGATGCTGGTGAGAGAGGAGGGGCACTTGAGAGCAGAGCCTTCAGATGATATAGAGTCTTTGATTTAATTTACGTTATTTAATACCTAATTCACTTCCCTAATTCACTCTCGATGTAAGCCATCGAATATTAATTTCACATGCATATAAAACTTTAATTCACTGCAACAATCGTCGTTATCTGCTGAACTGAGGCTGCCTCACTGCTGAGGCTGGTTTGCTCGTGAATTCTCTGTGCTGATGATGCTTAGCATGCCTGCAACGTGGAAGTGGAGAGTGCGATGCTATATGTGCTGTGCTAGATTGCTATGATTACTACAACTCTCTATTTTGAGTCATCGCACTCCGCGATTTGTGCCTTGACCAAGCTACAATTGTAAGTATCTGCCTATATCATTAACAATATACAGAAGACTTGGGTCTGCGTTGAAGTTGGAACAGCTGGTGTGAGCTGCTTGCTTTACATGCTAAAGTTACTGTTCAATGAGAGCACTCTGCTTCGAAGGTAAGCATATCAACTTGCTTCTCATTACAATCAAAACCCCAAAACCCCTTAATGAGGTTTATAAGTGCTTTGATTTGTAGGGAATTTGTTAGGGGTTGGGGTTATTTATAGGTTTAATGTTAAATTTATAGTAAATGTATTTTATTTAATCACTTAAAATGCACTTTTGGATCATGTGTGAGAGGTCTGAATTTTATCTTACTTAACCACAACTCTATCTGCTCTATTGATATGTCTGATCTTGAGTTTGGTTTAATTATTATTGACTCTCATTTGTTTCATTGATTGAGATACTCTTGTTTTGTCAATAAATTGCTTTATTCTTTGTTTAGCATCCTTCTCGCATCTTGTAGAGCAGTATTCATTGCGAGGCATATCGCACTCTATTATTATTGCTGCTAAAGCCCACACATCCCACTAAAAGTCTCCATCTCTCCGGTCTTCTCTTTCTGGATAGTACCCTTGCGTTCCCATTACAGTTCCAAGCCTTGATACTTCCACTCTTTAGGCTCTGTTGAAATCGATTATTGCTACTATTACAGGTGAGAAGTTTATCATTATATTTTCTGGCTTCAAATCTCTGTGAACAAACCCTAACTTATGAAGCTCTTTAATGCCTTATACGGTCTGTGTCGCTATTTATCCAAGTTACTTATGATTCCTTTGATCTGTTATGAAATCACTTAGGGTCATTTCATAGAGTGGAAGTCTGAAAGCAACATGATCCTTGGCAAGGAGAACAGCATCTAGCTTGATTAAGTAACTACACTCTTTAAATTTTGCTTGAGTGAGAACTTGATACTCATTTGTAAACTCCATCTAATATTTATCGTCACTTAAGAGATAGTTGAAGGGATACACCTTGTATGCGTATTGATGATCATTGATAACTTTCTTATCAAAGGAGTCTTCTAATATTAGGTAGCTTTAAAGAGAAGTTTCTAGGTCAATTTAAGCAAGAACCGGTATTTTCTTGTATTAAATCTTGATCGTAATTTTTGTTATTTCAGAGGTCAGTTGGTTGCGTGCCTTCATAATGTACTCTAACTCTCTTGCTTATTCAGGCACTTACGACCTTAGAATATTCCCTCGCTTTTCTTTTGTTGAGAAGCTTCAGCTCAACTTCATGATTCTCAACTTCATTATCTTTCTTGTGAGCTTTTAATAGATGCTTCTTCAAGTCTCTTGTATGAGAGTATTGCTTATGGCACTCAAAGCATTCATACTTTCCATATATTTTATCATGCTTTAAGTATACAGTGGGCTTGGCTTCTCTATGCTCTTTCTTATGTCTGTACCAGCTTGATTTATGAGCAAAATCTCTCTCACAATGCTCACAAAAATAGACTTCAGCTTTTTCAGTTTGTATAGGAATTTCATTAATACTTTTCTCCTCCTCTCTGTCTCCCACACACTTGTTTGCCATTTATTTTCTATTATTAATTTCTATTTTAATAACAGAGACCTCAAGTGATAGCTCTGGTAGTTCCTTATAAGAGTTCATCTCACAGCCATCACACTTTTTATTGCTACCAAAAGTAAGTCTCATTTAGTTTGATGGAAGTGCTGTTGTTTTTCTTAAAATGTTAGCGCTCATATTTAAATTTGAATTTAAAATTATAAAACTGCCTCTATAACTGAGAGCTTATATGAGAGCTTTGCAAGCCTACAAGTTTCAAGGGAAGTTCTTATAGTATGAGAGAAGAATTATGAGTGTTAAGAGACGTTCCAGTTCTACATATGGGTGAGGAAGTAACCATTTTTACTTTCAATAATAAGTTGATTATAGTACGTACAGATTTAGGAGGTGCACCTAATTAAGTACGTACTGCTTTAGGAGGTATTTTGTGATTTTAGGATTAATATTAGGGTGCTCCTATTTAAGTACTAGCTTTAATTAATACTCCTAATTAAGTACTAGCATTTTAGGAACTGCTCCTAATTAAGTACGTACCAATTTAAATTTAAAAATATGGAACTATAACAGTAGAAATTGATATCCATCTCTCAAATTTGAAACCAGTTCTCAAAACCTTCTCCATATCCTTCTTAGAGGTTGACCTCCTATAGGATGCCCATATTTAATAGTAAGTTTTACAGAGGTATATATTGAAATCAATAAACTTAAATTTGAATATCATTTCTTAGATCTGTAAACAAGATGGAGTCAATGAATGATGCAATGAAAAGAGTGCAAGCACAAGAATTGATTCAGAGATTTAGAAGCAAGGAGGATTTGCACCGCTACCTGGTGCAGCAAGGTAATAAACTCATAGTAACTCATCATGATTATGTAGTTGGTTTGTTCTTGCCAACGATGGAAGGTACCAAAATTTCATTTCTAAGGGCGATCCTCTGCGAAGAGAAGAAAGCATTGAAAACTTAAGATGTAAAGTTTGCAGAGATTCCAAACTATCCAGAAATCTCAGTGACTAACTTATATGATAATGCTATGAATGACCCAGAGGTTTTCGCTGTACCTGCCTACTAAGAAGCAGTTGTCAAATAAACTGCCTGAAAGAAACTATTTCTTTGGCATACTTGCAACAATTAAAGGTGATTACTTGAAAGAAATTATTCAAGAATGTCATAAGAAAAGGTACAGTATCTCTTCAGAAGATAAGGACAAACAAGGGATCAAGATAAGTGAGAGCTGGCTATCAGAGCTGCAGAAGCACCCTTATATTTCAAGTAAGATTTGTAGCTTAACTCTTTAGAAAAATCTGGAACAGGCATCTTCTTGATGAAGGAATAGAGCAAGCTTCACAGAGACCGAAAGTCGCAGACGAAGTATGAAGTTAGCAAGAGACTTTATTCAAATATTTAGCCGCCAGAGTCAATGAACATAGATGCTGGAGCTGGCAGCAAGAGGAAGAAACTTAGGTGGAGGGAAGCAAGAAGTAGAAGAAAAGAAAGAGAAGCCAGCTCCCTCTAAGGAATTTTAAATGTGACTTATATATTCATTAACTTAACTACAAAACTTATTTATATACATTCACTCTCCCTTCTTTAACACACTTTTAAGCCAACAAATTATCTACTCTCTTCGCTGAGCTTTTAATAAAGTCTACTGTTTCGATAGGTATGTCATGCATCAAGTGATATAGCAGCAGTTTCTTGTAATGACCTTTTAATATTCCCCAGTAGAACTCAATTCCATTAAACTATGGACTGTAAGGTACGTTGAACACTGGCGTTATTCTAAGTTGTTCATAACTCTTCCTTGTTTCTTTGGTCTTATGAACAGAGAGATTATGAACGAATAGTATAATCTCTTATTCAGGGTACTTCTCTCTCAGCTGTTCTAAGAACTTTATATACTACTCTGTCTTAATAGAGCGAGGATGAATAAGATAAGTTTTTAAACAGCATCCTCGCTAATACCTCCAAGAATTGCCATTGTTTATACCTTGACTTTCTAGTCATATACTTCTATGTTGCTATGCCTCTTATACCAAGACTTCTCGATGAAAGTGTTGAATTTAAAAACAGCCTCGTCAGCATGAATAAACTTAATATTATTCTATTAGGCTCTCTGCATTTAATTATAAATATAATTTAAGTTGTTGTTGTAAAATGGCAGAGTGAAATCAATTACTCTCTTGATACGATTAACACTTTTGTAAGAGATACCGTTTCGTTTATAAATGTTTGCAACAGACTATGCAGAGATCTTCAACTCAGGGAACTGGCGATGAAACATAATAGCTCGTTAGTCGATAGAGAAGTGAGCCAAATACTTCAAAGTTTTTTCATTAATAAGATAGTCAATATGCTTCTATAGAAACTTAGCTTTCCTCTTTGGCTAAGAATTCAGCTATTATTGCTTTAATTACACAGCTTTCAAGCAGTGAGAACGAACAGTTGAGGGACTACGCTTTAAGAGCAGTGCAATAGACTTATAGTTCAGTACTGGTTTGAGTTATTCACTATACATTTCGCCTCCATAACGCAGTTTAAACACTAAATCTATATACTCTTCATCATAAATAGACCCCAAAAGCTTTTAATTTTTGTCTCGCATTCAATTAATAACCCCAACCCCTAACGAATTCCCTACAAATCAAAGCACTTATAAACCTCATTAAGGGTTTGGGGTTTGAATGCCAGTTAATCCAGTATAGGATCGAGCATTACGATGCAGCTCTGCTGAACACTTATTGAGCTGGTGAGTTTCTTGTGGAGGGAGGGAGGGCAAAGAAGCGTGAAGTAGGATAAGTAGGTAAGCTTCATTCCTTAACTTGCACAGAGTGCCAGCCATAGGGGCTGAGGATGAGTGGGTGTTAAAGCAGAATTACACAACTTGGGCAGCGATTTCTAAACTACTACTCACTTTTGGCTTAGAAATTCAAGTAAGTCAAATCAAATTAATTTCAAAACCCCAAAACATGCTAATCATTTTTTCTAAAGGGTTTTGGGTTTTAGACCTTGCACATGACACGATTACAATAATTTAAGAACAGAGAGTGTAAGTTTCAAGAATTTATTATAAAATATAGGCAGGAATAAAATTACTAAACTAAGGGAGCCTAAAATTTAGACTTTAACAGAAGTTTTAAACATTAATACTTAAACAATTATCAGATTTTCTAAAATCAAAGAAAACTTTAATAATCAAAACAATAATTCAAGGATTTGATAATTTTCAAAGATTATCAAGTAAATAATGAGAATAAAAATATAAATGCCAAGTTAGCAGCCAGCCTCGCTCAGCAATAAACTGAGCTCAGACCAGCCGAGAGGAATAGTAATAAATCAGACCAGACAAAGAACTTAAACCTTACCCTAAACCTAACAAACCCTAAGGTGGCCACCTAATAATCAAAAATCAGACCAGAAAAAATCTTGAAGTGCCGAAGCGCGTAAAGAGGGTGCCGTAGCGCGTAAGTTGGGTGCCGTAGCTCGTATATTGGGGTGCCGTAGCGCGTAAAAGTTTGAATCTCGTAGTATATTATCTTAATGTGAGGAGTTCCACCCCACTTCTCTCTCCAACCTTGAATCTATAAAAATAATTACAAAGATAATAATGATTTTTTAAAAAAATTTGAACGATACTTACTTTAGATGCTTAATTTGTTAAATCTGTGCTCTAGTGTCTTCTTCTGCTGTACTCCTTGCCTTCTGCTACTTTACTCTGTGTCTTCTACTGCATAATCTAAAGAAAATTAAAAAAAAAAAGTTCATTTAAAGATTTTTGGAAAAATACTTACTTTAGTTTAGATCATTGAATCTGCTACTGCTGCTGTCTTGTTCATACTCTGCTTGAATCTAAAAGGTTAAGATGAAATATAAAGACAATGGTGGCCACCACAAACTAATACTCATCTAAACTAATCAAACAAAAATTTTAATTATTATAACAATAATTAATTCCAACTTTACTTTAGTAAAATTATTCAGCAAATATTCGGAATTTTCGCGAATTTCGGAGGCTAAGCCTCTATAATTATTTTTTAGAAAGTTGGAGGAACCGATGGTTCAATGATTTCTTCAAATCTAGCTGCTGCTAGCTCCAACTACTGCTATTTTAGCTTAGTTTTAAGTTCTAGTTACTTTACTTTTTACTTTTAGCTCCTTGAGCAACTTTTAAAATTTGAGCTCAACTTATAGAATTTTTTACTTTGACTTTAAAACTTTGACTTCAAGTAAACTTGACTTTAAAACCCAGCAATCCTAAGCTCTGTAAGAGACTCTCACTTCAAGGGCTGGGGTACATACCCTGAAGGCCGAAGTGGCGTAAGACCTCTCAGGCTGTATCCTCGCCAAGGGCTTTGCAGGGCTGTTGCTGGTACTTCAAGTAAAGAGCTTTTGGGGTGGAACTTAAAGGCTTGTCTGAGTTTAGCTAACTTAAAAGCAACTTTTACTTAAAGTAAAAGAAATGTTCCAGGGATTGGTAAGTACTATTCATATTCTTAAACTTCTTCTACTACTATAGGTCATCAGCAGGTGAGATCTCTTCAGCAGCTCACGTGTTACTGGTTACTTCTTGTGTTGCTTGTTTGTTAGTATTAAACTTCGTTTCTTCGTTGCCCAAGCTAAGTGGTGGCTAGGTTTATACCTGGCTCACAGTGATATATTTGTTTGTTTACTTCATAGTTTAAGTCTTTAGGGTTTGTGTGTGGCTATGACCTGACTCTGACAACCATATTTATCTGTCGAGGGGTCCTCTAGCCAGAGCAGCCAATCTCTGGTGTTTATTGCACTGGGGAAGGGTTGCTTGAAAGCAATCGAGCCTTAGCGAGGCATGTTTGAATAGTTATAGTATTAATTTTAAGTAATAATCTTCACTTTAACCTTAAAATCCAAGCCAAAGCCCTACTTTTGGGCTGGTCTACTGACCTCTAAGCATAACCTATAATCTCTACCATATACTAATGTTATTTTCTTATCAACAGCACCAATACCTAGTTATCCTAACAAAATTTCCGAAATTCAGGTGGAGGGGTCATAGAGCCAAGCCAAAGTGCTGTTCCGGAAAAGTTCCGTATTCTAGGTCTTAAGGCCAAATAAGTCCAAATAAGCCCCCATTTGACTGGTATTTGAAGCCTACCACCCCTCCTATTGCTTGAACTGTCCTATAACTGCTTGTTATTAGCAATAAACACTATTATTAATGCTTATGATCAATTAGCCACCATAGATATCACATGGGGTAGAGCTGGGCTGGACTCAAGGGTGAGGAGGAGGCACTTTTTTGAAAATTTCAAGGCCAAAATGGCCTTTAGGACCTCCCTGACATTTCAAGATGGGATATAGCCACTCCCACCACTAATCGGCTTCTTTCCTTCTATCTCGTCGATCTACAGTGTATTAGCGATGTTTGGGTTGGGATGGTGGGATGGGGAGGAGATTGGAAAATAATTTTTGTAAAATCATATAAGTCATACTCTATAATCCGTTAGGGATAGTATAGGCACTTTCAAACTTGGAATTGAAAATAATTCGACCCCACCCTCTAAATCCGCGGTTCCTCAACTCTAAAACCAACTTTTTTTATGTTTCTGTAGTGAGGCTTGGATTTCTAGACGACTGGGAGTGGTTTGGGGTCGATCTGAGACTCAAGGGTAGACCTCATGGTGCATCCGGGGGAAATGAGGAGGTCCCTGAAAAGTGGCCTCATATCAGAAATTGGGGCCACCGACCTACCGATTTGAGGGGGTTCAAAAATATGGTTGGCAAAGCCAACAAAACTCCCAAACCCCAAACCCCTGATAGTTGATTGATTGAGATT
>ARYC01020295.1:0-23295 GCA_000711775.1 Oxytricha trifallax
GCAGCGGGAGAGGGTCACGGAAATTCATGAGATGACCTGGAATTAAGCGAATCCACTAAATTTGGGCTCCTGAACAAGAGTGTGACACTGGAGCACCAGATATATAGTCATTTTCAAAAGTTATAGGGGGGTCATTTTGTCCATTTTTCTATTTTTAAAATTTGGCCCAGGAGCCAAACCTTCCCCCGGCAAATCTCAACTTGCAATTTATATTTCCCAAAAACTCCCGAAAAAATCAATTCTGGTCATTAAGACCTCGCTGAACACGAATATAAAATCAGAATTAATTTATCTTCATAGCACGCAAAGATACAGGCATTTGAAGATCTATAACAGGAATTGATGAGTGATTATGTTAAACATCGATTTTTTGGGTTTTCACTGCAGCGGGAGAGGGTCACGGAAATTCATGAGATGACCTGGAATTAAGCGAATCCACTAAATTTGGGCTCCTGAACAAGAGTGTGACACTGGAGCACCAGATATATAGCCATTTTCAAAAGTTATAGGGGGGTCATTTTGTCCATTTTTCTATTTTTAAAATTTGGCCCAGGAGCCAAACCTTCTCCCGGCAAACTCAACTTGCAATTTATATTTCCCAAAAACTCCCGGAAATATCAATTCTGGTCATTTAGACCTCGCTGAACACGAATATAATACCAGAATTTATTTATCTTCAAAGCACGCAAAGATACGGGCATTTGAAGATTTATAATAGGAAAGATGAGTGATTATGTTAAACATCGATTTTTTGGGTTTTCACTGCAGCGGGAGAGGTCACGGAAATTCATGAGATGACCTGGAATTAAGCGAATCCACTAAATTTGGGCTCCTGAACAAGAGTGTGACACTGGAGCACCAGATATATAGCCATTTTCAAAAGTTATAGGGGGGTCATTTTGTCCATTTTTCTATTTTTAAAATTTGGCCCAGGAGCCAAACCTTCTCCCGGCAAACTCAACTTGCAATTTATATTTCCCAAAAACTCCCGGAAATATCAATTCTGGTCATTTAGACCTCGCTGAACACGAATATAAAATCAGAATTAATTTATCTTCATAGCATGCAAAGATACAGACATTTGAAGATCTATAACAGGAATTGATGAGTGATTATGTTAAACATCGATTTTTTGGGTTTTCACTGCAGCGGGAGAGGGTCACGGAAATTCATGAGATGACCTGGAATTAAGCAAATCCACTAAATTTGGGTTCCTAAACAAGAGTGTGACACTGGAACACCAGATAAATAGTCATTTTCAAAAGTTATAGGGGGGGTCATTTTGTCCATTTTTTTATTTTTAAAATTTGGCCCAGGAGCCAAACCTTCCCCCGGCAAAACTCAACTTGCAATTTATATTTCCCAAAAAACTCCCGAAAATATCAATTCTGGTCATTTAGACCTCGCTGAACACGAATATAAAATCAGAATTAATTTATCTTCAAAGCACGCAAAGATACAGGCATTTGAAGATTTATAATAGGAATTGATGAATGATTATGTTAAAGATCGATTTTTTGGGTTTTCACTGCAGCGGGAGAGGTCACGGAAATTCATGAGATGACCTGGAATTAAGCGAATCCACTAAATTTGGGCTCCTGAACAAGAGTGTGACACTGGAGCACCAGATATATAGCCATTTTCAAAAGTTATAGGGGGGTCATTTTGTCCATTTTTCTATTTTTAAAATTTGGCCCAGGAGCCAAACCTTCTCCCGGCAAACTCAACTTGCAATTTATATTTCCCAAAAACTCCCGGAAATATCAATTCTGGTCATTTAGACCTCGCTGAACACGAATATAATCAGAATTAATTTATCTTCATAGCATGCAAAGATACAGACATTTGAAGATCTATAATAGGAATTGATGAGTGATTATGTTAAACATCGATTTTTTGGGTTTTCACTGCAGCGGGAGAGGGTCACGGAAATTCATGTGATGACCTGGAATAAAGCGAATCCACTAAATTTGGGCTCCTGAACAAGAGTGTGACACTGCAACACCAGATATATAGTCATTTTCAAAAGTTATAGGGGGGTCATTTTGTCCATTTTTCTATTTTTAAAATTTGGCCCAGGAGCCAAACCTTCCCCCGGCAAATCTCAACTTGCAATTTATATTTCCCAAAAACTCCCGAAAAAATCAATTCTGGTCATTAAGACCTCGCTGAACACGAATATAAAATCAGAATTAATTTATCTTCATAGCACGCAAAGATACAGGCATTTGAAGATCTATAACAGGAATTGATGAGTGATTATGTTAAACATCGATTTTTTGGGTTTTCACTGCAGCGGGAGAGGGTCACGGAAATTCATGAGATGACCTGGAATTAAGCAAATCCACTAAATTTGGGTTCCTAAACAAGAGTGTGACACTGGAACACCAGATAAATAGTCATTTTCAAAAGTTATAGGGGGGGTCATTTTGTCCATTTTTTTATTTTTAAAATTTGGCCCAGGAGCCAAACCTTCCCCCGGCAAAACTCAACTTGCAATTTATATTTCCCAAAACTCCCGAAAATATCAATTCTGGTCATTTAGACCTCGCTGAACACGAATATAAAATCAGAATTAATTTATCTTCATAGCATGCAAAGATACAGACATTTGAAGATCTATAACAGGAATTGATGAGTGATTATGTTAAACATCGATTTTTTGGGTTTTCACTGCAGCGGGAGAGGGTCACGGAAATTCATGAGATGACCTGGAATTAAGCAAATCCACTAAATTTGGGTTCCTAAACAAGAGTGTGACACTGGAACCCAGATATATAGTCATTTTCAAAAGTTATAGGGGGGTCATTTTGTCCATTTTTCTATTTTTAAAATTTGGCCCAGGAGCCAAACCTTCCCCCGGCAAATCTCAACTTGCAATTTATATTTCCCAAAAACTCCCGAAAAAATCAATTCTGGTCATTAAGACCTCGCTGAACACGAATATAAAATCAGAATTAATTTATCTTCATAGCACGCAAAGATACAGGCATTTGAAGATTTATAATAGGAATTGATGAGTGATTATGTTAAAGATCGATTTTTTGGGTTTTCACTGCAGCGGGAGAGGGTCACGGAAATTCATGAGATGACCTGGAATTAAGCAAATCCACTAAATTTGGGTTCCTAAACAAGAGTGTGACACTGGAACACCAGATAAATAGTCATTTTCAAAAGTTATAGGGGGGTCATTTTGTCCATTTTTCTATTTTTAAAATTTGGCCCAGGAGCCAAACCTTCCCCCGGCAAAACTCAACTTGCAATTTATATTTCCCAAAACTCCCGAAAAAATCAATTCTGGTCATTAAGACCTCACTGAACACGAATATAAAATCAGAATTAATTTATCTTCAAAGCACGCAAAGATACAGCCATTTGAAGATCTATAATAGGAATTGATGAGTGATTATGTTAAACATCGATTTTTTGGGTTTTCACTGCAGCGGGAGAGGGTCACGGAAATTCATGAGATGACCTGGAATAAAGCAAATCCACTAAATTTGGGCTCCTAAACAAGAGTGTGACACTGCAACACCAGATAAATAGTCATTTTCAAAAGTTATAGGGGGGTCATTTTGTCCATTTTTCTATTTTTAAAATTTGGCCCAGGAGCCAAACCTTCCCCCGGCAAAACTCAACTTGCAATTTATTTCCCAAAAACTCCCGAAAAAATCAATTCTGGTCATTAAGACCTCACTGAACACGAATATAAAATCAGAATTAATTTATCTTCAAAGCACGCAAAAATACAGGCATTTGAAGATTTATAATAGGAATTGATGAATGATTATATTAAAAAACGATTTTTTGGGTTTTCACTGCAGCGGGAGAGGGTCACGGAAATTCATGAGATGACCTGGAATTAAGCAAATCCACTAAATTTGGGCTCCTGAACAAGAGTGTGACACTGCAACACCAGATATATAGTCATTTTCAAAAGTTATAGGGGGGTCATTTTGTCCATTTTTCTATTTTTAAAATTTGGCCCAGGAGCCAAACCTTCCCCCGGCAAATCTCAACTTGCAATTTATATTTCCCAAAAACTCCCGAAAAAATCAATTCTGGTCATTAAGACCTCGCTGAACACGAATATAAAATCAGAATTAATTTATCTTCAAAGCACGCAAAGATACAGGCATTTGAAGATTTATAATAGGAATTGATGAATGATTATGTTAAAGATCGATTTTTTGGGTTTTCACTGCAGCGGGAGAGGGTCACGGAGATTCATGAGATGACCTGGAATTAAGCAAATCCACTAAATTTGGGCTCCTGAACAAGAGTGTGACACTGGAACACCAATATATAGTCATTTTCAAAAGTTATAGGGGGGTCAATTTGTCCATTTTTCGATTTTTAAAATTTGGCCCAGGAGCAAAACCTTCCCCAGGCAAAACTCAACTTGCAAGTTATATTTCCCAAAAACTCCCGAAAAAATCAATTCTGGTCATTAAGACCTCGCTGAACACGAATATAAAATCAGAATTAATTTATCTTCAAAGCACGCAAAGATACAGACATTTGAAGATCTATAACAGGAATTGATGAATGATTATGTTAAACATCGATTTTTTGGGTTTTCACTGCAGCGGGAGAGGGTCACGGAAATTCATGAGATGACCTGGAATTAAGCAAATCCACTAAATTTGGGCTCCTAAACAAGAGTGTGACACTGGAACACCAAATAAATAGTCATTTTCAAAAGTTATAGGGGGGTCAATTTGTCCATTTTTTGATCTTTAAAATTTGGCCCAGGAGCCAAACCTTCCCCCGGCAAAACTCAACTTGCAATTTATATTTCCCAAAAACTCCCGAAAATATCAATTCTGGTCATTTAGACCTCGCTGAACACGAATATAAAATCAGAATTAATTTATCTTCAAAGCACGCAAAGATACAGACATTTGAAGATCTATAACAGGAATTGATGAATGATTATGTTAAACATCGATTTTTTGGGTTTTCACTGCAGCGGGAGAGGGTCACGGAAATTCATGAGATGACCTGGAATAAAGCAAATCCACTAAATTTGGGCTCCTAAACAAGAGTGTGACACTGCAACACCAGATAAATAGTCATTTTCAAAAGTTATAGGGGGGTCATTTTGTCCATTTTTCTATTTTTAAAATTTGGCCCAGGAGCCAAACCTTCCCCCGGCAAAACTCAACTTGCAATTTATATTTCCCAAAAACTCCCGAAAAAATCAATTCTGGTCATTAAGACCTCGCTGAACACGAATATAAAATCAGAATTAATTTATCTTCATAGCACGCAAAGATACAGACATTTGAAGATCTATAACAGGAATTGATGAGTGATTATGTTAAACATCGATTTTTTGGGTTTTCACTGCAGCGGGAGAGGGTACGGAAATTCATGAGATGACCTGGAATTAAGCGAATCCACTAAATTTGGGCTCCTGAACAAGAGTGTGACACTGGAGCACCAGATATATAGCCATTTTCAAAAGTTATAGGGGGGTCATTTTGTCCATTTTTCTATTTTTAAAATTTGGCCCAGGAGCCAAACCTTCTCCCGGCAAACTCAACTTGCAATTTATATTTCCCAAAAACTCCCGGAAATATCAATTCTGGTCATTTAGACCTCGCTGAACACGAATATAAAATCAGAATTAATTTATCTTCATAGCACGCAAAGATACAGACATTTGAAGATCTATAACAGGAATTGATGAGTGATTATGTTAAACATCGATTTTTTGGGTTTTCACTGCAGCGGGAGAGGTCACGGAAATTCATGAGATGACCTGGAATAAAGCGAATCCACTAAATTTGGGCTCCTGAACAAGAGTGTGACACTGCAACACCAGATATATAGCCATTTTCAAAAGTTATAGGGGGGTCATTTTGTCCATTTTTCTATTTTTAAAATTTGGCCCAGGAGCCAAACCTTCCCCCGGCAAACTCAACTTGCAATTTATATTTCCCAAAAACTCCCGAAAAAATCAATTCTGGTCATTAGACCTCGCTGAACACGAATATAAAACCAGAATTAATTTATCTTCAAAGCACGCAAAGATACAGGCATTTGAAGATTTATAATAGGAATTGATGAATGATTATGTTAAAGATCGATTTTTTGGGTTTTCACTGCAGCGGGAGAGGGTCACGGAGATTCATGAGATGACCTGGAATTAAGCAAATCCACTAAATTTGGGCTCCTGAACAAGAGTGTGACACTGGAACACCAAATATATAGTCATTTTCAAAAGTTATAGGGGGGTCAATTTGTCCATTTTTTAATTTTAAAAATTGGCCCAGGAGCCAAACCCTCCCCGGCAAAACTCAACTTGCAATTTATATTTCCCAAAAACTCCCGAAAAAATCAATTCTGGTCATTAAGACCTCGCTGAACACGAATATAAAATCAGAATTAATTTATCTTCAAAGCACGCAAAGATACAGGCATTTGAAGATTTATAATAGGAATTGATGAATGATTATGTTAAAGATCGATTTTTTGGGTTTTCACTGCAGCGGGAGAGGGTCACGGAAATTCATGAGATGACCTGGAATTAAGCAAATCCACTAAATTTGGGCTCCTGAACAAGAGTGTGACACCAAAACACCAGATATATAGTCATTTTCAAAAGTTATAGGAGGGTCATTTTGTCCATTTTTCCATTTTTAAAATTTGGCCCAGGAGCCAAACCTTCCCCCGGCAAAACTCAACTTGCAATTTATATTTCCCAAAAACTCCCGAAAAAATCAATTCTGGTCATTAAGACCTCGCTGAACACGAATATAAAATCAGAATTAATTTATCTTCATAGCACGCAAAGATACAGACATTTGAAGATCTATAACAGGAATTGATGAGTGATTATGTTAAACATCGATTTTTTGGGTTTTAACTGCAGCGGGAGAGGGTCACGGAAATTCATGAGATGACCTGGAATTAAGCAAATCCACTAAATTTGGGCTCCTAAACAAGAGTGTGACACTGGAACACCAGATAAATAGTCATTTTCAAAAGTTATAGGGGGGTCATTTTGTCCATTTTTCTATTTTTAAAATTTGGCCCAGGAGCCAAACCTTCCCCCGGCAAAACTCAACTTGCAATTTATATTTCCCAAAAACTCCCGAAAAAATCAATTCTGGTCATTAAGACCTCGCTGAACACGAATATAAAACCAGAATTAATTTATCTTCAAAGCACGCAAAGATACAGGCATTTGAAGATTTATAATAGGAATTGATGAGTGATTATGTTAAACATCGATTTTTTGGGTTGTCACTGCAGCGGGAGAGGGTCACGGAAATTCATGAGATGACCTGGAATAAAGCAAATCCACTAAATTTGGGCTCCTGAACAAGAGTGTGACACTGCAACACCAGATATATAGTCATTTTCAAAAGTTATAGGGGGGTCATTTTGTCCATTTTTCTATTTTTAAAATTTGGCCCAGGAGCCAAACCTTCCCCCGGCAAAACTCAACTTGCAATTTATATTTCCCAAAAACTCCCGAAAAAATCAATTCTGATCATTAAGACCTCGCAGAACACAAAAATAAAATCAGAATTAATTTATCTTCATAGCACGCAAAGATACAGGCATTTGAAGATCTATTTTAGGAATCGATGAGTGATTATGTTAAACATCGATTTTTTGCGTTTTCACTGCAGCGGGAGAGGGTCACGGAAATTCATGAGATGACCTGGAATTAAGCGAATCCACTAAATTTGGGCTCCTGAACAAGAGTGTGACACTGGAGCACCAGATATATAGCCATTTTCAAAAGTTATAGGGGGGTCATTTTGTCCATTTTTCTATTTTTAAAATTTGGCCCAGGAGCCAAACCTTCTCCCGGCAAACTCAACTTGCAATTTATATTTCCCAAAAACTCCCGGAAATATCAATTCTGGTCATTTAGACCTCGCTGAACACGAATATAATACCAGAATTAATTTATCTTCAAATCACGCAAAGATACAGGCATTTGAAGATTTATAATAGGAATTGATGAGTTATTATGTTAAAGATCGATTTTTTGGGTTTTCACTGCAGCGGGAGAGGGTCACGGAAATTCATGAGATGACCTGGAATTAAGCAAATCCACTAATTTTGTGCTCCTGATCAAGAGTGTGACACTGGAACACCAAATATAAAGTCATTTTCAGAAGTTATGGGGGGGTCAATTTGTCCATTTTTTGATTTTTAAAATTTGGCCCAGGAGCCGAACCTTTCCCCGGCAAAACTCAACTTGCAATTTATATTTCCCAAAAACTCCCGAAAATATCAATTCTGGTCATTTAGACCTCACTGAACACAAATATAAAATCAGAATTATTTTACCTTTAAAGCACGCAAAGATACAGGCATTTGAAAATTTATAATTGGAATTGATGAGTGATTATGTTAAACATCGATTTTTTGGGTTTTCACTGCAGCGGGAGAGGGTCACGGAAATTCATGAGGACCTGGAATTAAGCAATTCCACTAAATTTGGGCTCCTGAACAAGAGTGTGACACCGGAACACCAAATATATAGTCATTTTCAAAAGTTATAGAGGAGTCATTTTGCCCATTTTTACAATTTTAAAATTTCGCCCAGGAGCCAAACCTTCCCCCGGCAAAACTCAACTTGCAATTTATATTTCCCAAAAACTCCCGAAAATATCAATTCTGATCATTTAGACCTCACAGAACACAAAAATAAAATCAGAATTAATTTACCTTCAAAGCACGCAAAGATACAGGCATTTGAAAATCTATAATAGGAATCGATGAGTGATTATGTTAAACATCGATTTTTGGTTTTCACTGCAGCGGGAGAGGGTCACGGAAATCATGAGATGACCTGGAATTAAGCAAATCCACTAAATTTGGGCTCCTAAACAAGAGTGTGACACCAAAACACCAGATAAATAGTCATTTTCAAAAGTTATAGGAGGGTCATTTTGTCCATTTTTCCATTTTTAAAATTTGGCCCAGGAGCCAAACCTTCCCCCGGCAAAACTCAACTTGCAATTTATATTTCCCAAACTCCCGAAAATATCAATTCTGGTCATTAAGACCTCACTGAACACGAATATAAAATCAGAATTAATTTATCTTCAAAGCACGCAAAGATACAGCCATTTGAAGATTTATAATGGAATTGATGAGTGATTATGTTAAACATCGATTTTTTGGGTTTTCACTGCAGCGGGAGAGGGTCACGGAAATTCATGAGATGACCTGGAATAAAGCAAATCCACTAAATTTGGGCTCCTAAACAAGAGTGTGACACTGCAACACCAGATAAATAGTCATTTTCAAAAGTTATAGGGGGGTCATTTTGTCCATTTTTCTATTTTTAAAATTTGGCCCAGGAGCCAAACCTTCCCCCGGCAAAACTCAACTTGCAATTTATATTTCCCAAAAACTCCCGAAAAAATCAATTCTGGTCATTAAGACCTCACTGAACACGAATATAAAATCAGAATTAATTTATCTTCAAAGCACGCAAAAATACAGGCATTTGAAGATTTATAATAGGAATTGATGAGCAAGTATATTAAAAAACAATTTTTAGGGTTTTCAAGGCAGCGGGAGAGGGTCACGGAAATTCATGAGATGACCTGGAATTAAGCAAATCCACTAAATTTGGGCTCCTAAACAAGAGTGTGACACTGGAACACCAGATAAATAGCCATTTTCAAAAGTTATAGGGGGGTCATTTTGTCCATTTTTCTATTTTTAAAATTTGGCCCAGGAGCCAAACCTTCCCCCGGCAAACTCAACTTGCAATTTATATTTCCCAAAACTCCCGAAAATATCAATTCTGGTCATTTAGACCTCACTGAACACGAATATAAAATCAGAATTATTTTATCTTTAAAGCACGCAAAAATACAGGCATTTGAAGATTTATAATTGGAATTGATGAGTGATTATATTAAAAAACGATTTTTTGGGTTTTCACTGCAGCGGGAGAGGGTCACGGAAATTCATGAGATGACCTGGAATAAAGCGAATCCACTAAATTTGGGCTCCTGAACAAGAGTGTGACACTGCAACACCAGATATATAGCCATTTTCAAAAGTTATAGGGGGGTCATTTTGTCCATTTTTCTATTTTAAATTTGGCCCAGCAGCCAAACCTTCCCCGGCAAACTCAACTTGCAATTTATATTTCCCAAAAACTCCCAAAAATATCAATTCTGGTCATTTAGACCTCGCTGAACACGAATATAAAACCAGAATTAATTTACCTTCAAAGCACGCAAAGATACAGGCATTTGAAAATTTATAATAGGAATTGATGAGTGATTATGTTAAACATCGATTTTTTGGGTTTTCACTGCAGCGGGAGAGGGTCACGGAAATTCATGAGATGACCTGGAATTAAGCAAATCCACTAAATTTGGGCTCCTAAACAAGAGTGTGACACCGGAACACCAGATAAATAGTCATTTTCAAAAAGTATAGGGGGGTCATTTTGTCCATTTTTCTATTTTTAAAATTTAGCCCAGGAGCCAAACCTTCCCCCGGCAAAACTCAACTTGCAATTTATATTTCCCAAAAACTCCCGAAAATATCAATTCTGGTCATTAAGACCTCACAGAACACAAAAATAAAATCAGAATTAATTTATCTTCAAAGCACGCAAAAATACAGGCATTTGAAGATCTATAATAGGAATTGATGAGTGATTATATTAAAAAACGATTTTTTGGGTTTTCACTGCAGCGGGAGAGGGTCACGGAAATTCATGAGATGACCTGGAATAAAGCAAATCCACTAAATTTGGGCTCCTGAACAAGAGTGTGACACTGCAACACCAGATATATAGTCATTTTCAAAAGTTATAGGGGGGTCATTTTGTCCATTTTTCTATTTTTAAAATTTGGCCCAGGAGCCAAACCTTCCCCCGGCAAAACTCAACTTGCAATTTATATTTCCCAAAAACTCCCGAAAAAATCAATTCTGGTCATTAAGACCTCGCTGAACACGAATATAAAATCAGAATTAATTTATCTTCAAAGCACGCAAAGATACAGGCATTTGAAGATCTATAACAGGAATTGATGAGTGATTATGTTAAACATCGATTTTTTGGGTTTTCACTGCAGCGGGAGAGGTCACGGAAATTCATGAGATGACCTGGAATTAAGCAAATCCACTAAATTTGGGTTCCTAAACAAGAGTGTGACACCGGAACACCAGATAAATAGTCATTTTCAAAAGTTATAGGGGGGTCATTTTGTCCATTTTTCTATTTTTAAAATTTGGCCCAGGAGCCAAACCTTCCCCCGGCAAAACTCAACTTGCAATTTATATTTCCCAAAAACTCCCGAAAAAATCAATTCTGGTCATTAAACCTCACTGAACACAAATATAAAATCAGAATTAATTTACCTTCAAAGCACGCAAAGATACAGGCATTTGAAAATTTATAATAGGAATTGATGAATGATTATGTTAAACATCGATTTTTTGGGTTTTCACTGCAGCGGGAGAGGGTCACGGAAATTCATGAGATGACCTGGAATAAAGCAAATCCACTAAATTTGGGCTCCTGAACAAGAGTGTGACACTGCAACACCAGATATATAGTCATTTTCAAAAGTTATAGGGGGGTCATTTTGTCCATTTTTCTATTTTTAAAATTTGGCCCAGGAGCCAAACCTTCCCCCGGCAAAACTCAACTTGCAATTTATATTTCCCAAAAACTCCCGAAAAAATCAATTCTGGTCATTAAGACCTCGCTGAACACGAATATAAAATCAGAATTAATTTATCTTCAAAGCACGCAAAGATACAGGCATTTGAAGATTTATAATAGGAATTGATGAATGATTATGTTAAAGATCGATTTTTTGGGTTTTAACTGCAGCGGGAGAGGGTCACGGAAATTCATGAGATGACCTGGAATTAAGCAAATCCACTAAATTTGGGCTCCTGAACAAGAGTGTGACACTGGAACACCAGATATATAGTCATTTTCAAAAGTTATAGGGGGGTCATTTTGTCCATTTTTCTATTTTTAAAATTTGGCCCAGGAGCTGAACCTTTTCCCGACCTGAGCTCACTTTTGCGAAGACGTTCCAGTTGAGGTCATTGAGTTCTTGCCTCATCGACTGACAAAGTACTCATTTCCGGTTCTATTACTTACATATATCATTATCGATTACTCCACCCACACTGCATTCCCTCTAGTATTGTTCTTTTATATTACCTTGCTGTCAATAGCGTTCCTTATGACCTTTACTTCGACGATGTCTCTTTTTCTCTAGGCCTCTTCATTGTCCAGTTGTGCTTGTTGCTATATTTTTTGTTCTGGACCCTAGCTTTAATCTGAACTTTACTCCATTTCTAATTTCTAACTTTTCATTTTCTAATTTAATTATAATATGAAAGGGCGTCTTGGATTTTTAAAATTGTGATTTTGACTTTAATTGGCCTATTAAAAATTATATACTAAAAGTTTGCCTTTACCAAATAAATGTTAAAATCGATTTCTAGTGTAAAAACACAAATGGGGACCAGCAAATATAGTTTTTCGAGAGCCCTTGAAAATACGCTTTGTCCTCTAATCTACGACATTGACAAGTGTTTCCTAGGCTGAGATAATCTTCAAATACGAATAGTTACGGATTGGCACTTTTTACAAAGTATGGGTGATTCGTGAGTTCATATAGTTGGTGGCCAAAAATGCCCTCAAAAGATGTTCAAGTAAAATAATTTCTTTATTCAGTAAAAAGGCTTCCGCTTTCTTCACATGACCTGAGGAACCTAGTGATTTTAGACTTGGGGTCAAATATCTCATAGAAAGGTTCTTTCCCAACATTCGTGTTTCCCTACAAGTAATTACTGAATTGTTCTGCAATCTCCAGAGAGGAGTAATCTGCCATGTTTACCTCCTCTTCAATCTCAATTGGCATACAGACCAACTGGTTGCGTAATTCACTCACCTTCTTGGGTGGCTTGGAGACTAAGAGATTCGTCTTTGTATGAATACTTATCGGGTAACAAGGATTTTATACAATAGCCTATGAAGACACATTTTGCAACTCGTCAACTTCTTATTAGGGAGAGGATGTGTTGGGAATTAGAGTTTTACGAGGACGTCCACGCCTTCATTTAATGAGTGGTTTCGATTTCGTCTGCATGAGGAGAAATTTCTCCTGGCTGAATCCTCTGGTTTTAAAAGCTATTCTATACCCATGTACCATCCTGAGACTGCGCTTGGAGAAGGTGTTGGTTTGAAAAGTTTCATTGAATAGTAATTGCATTTCGCTAAGCCATTCCATCGTTGGTTGCATTTTAAGAACTTTAGCACAAGAAGTTGAAGCTTGCTGATAGCTATTGAAATATAGCCGTTAACCTCGGCCTTCAGTAATCAGTACCGTGAATGCTTTTTATATCTGGTTTTCTAGAATAATCTAGACCTCATATATTTGTGCTAGCAGCATTTTTTAGTTTCCTTATCATCCTTAAGTCTAGACTCCCTCGACCGTTTAATGACGTTTTTACCAAGCATAATCAAGTTAACCTACTCCCTCTAGTCATCCTGCTCTCTTTTATCAGGTGTATCAAGTAGTGATAGTGTTGTTAGGTAGTGGTTCAGGAGGTGCTTCTGATCTTTAGTCGCCTTAATATACATTTCTTGGAGTTAGGTGTCCGTTAGAATTGAATATGTTGGTTTATTAGGTAACTTTTTGTCTAACTGTTATTTGTGGGTTGGTTGGATTAATTATTGATTTTTTTCTTGTTCACTTTGTTTTAGTAGTTTGCTCAGTTTATTGCTCAAGTCCGAAGATAAGTCGCCCAGTGATTGGTACCTTAGTAAAGGATCTGAACATCCTCTACTGGACCTGCTGAGGGTGTCATCTCCAATTAATTATCATTAGGTAGTCGTTATATCGCATCGATGGTGTTTTCTTCCATTTTCAAAAAAGTATTTTTCTTTAATATTGTATAGGGCCCCACCTCTAGCCTTGGGCGCGTCTTCATTTTTTTGCTATTTCGTCACATCTCAAATAGTGGCCTCCATCGTCTCGTCTGTCTCAATCTTTCTTAATTTAGCACAATCTTAATCAAATGTAAGCTTGCGGACTGACGTGTGTAATTCAATCATTGAGTCCACCAACTCCTTAAAGTGAATAATAATACTGCCGCCAAAGATGGTTGAAGTGAGGTCCACAATCTCTTTCTTAGATCTCTTCCCAACGGTCATATTATCCAGTAATCATCTCAATCATATTTAAAAATTGTAGCTTCAGGAATATGCGACGGCTCGAGGAGGGCTCGAAGGTGGGGCAGCAGCTCTGACTACTCGATCTCCACTTGCGATGGTGACGGGAAGTTAATGATGGTCTTAGTCACCCTGTTATCCGGGATGAGCATCAATGCTGTAGATTTAAGGCAAAATTATTATAATTTAAGGAGATAAGGATAAATAAAATTTAATCAAATAACGCTTAATAATTTGGTAGCTTTATGTTTTATTAAGACACCCCTATATATAAATATTGTACTATGTTAATTAATTTAAAAGCTACCAAATGTTTTATAATAATAAAAATACTGTTTATATTTAAAATTCAAATTTTACTCTTGGGGTTTTAATAATAATATAATTTAAAATCTTCAACTTAATAATCCATATTATAATTTGTTTTAAAATAAAAAATTATAAATATAAATGAATAAATTGTTAATCAGATTTGTATATAAAATTCGCATGATATTTGAAATTAAAAATATTTAAAAATTAATATACAAAAGTGGAAAAGTTGGACTAGTTAGAGGTCTTAGGGACTAGTCATTTTTACTATAGAAAACCTTCATTTTTTCATCATAAATCCAATTCATCATTATTGCTATTAATAGCATTAATATAGTTATCTATATCTGATATTATGGTCAAAATGATGTCTCCATAGTATGTGTTAACCTAGTTTTTACTAAGAAAAATTATATAGGGAGAATCCAAAAACAATATTTCTGGGCACCATGGGATACTCAGTGACCATCTTACATGTATAGAATCTGAAATGGTCCAAATCTCCTATTTCACTAGACCTCAGCCAATTAGGGGCTTAGAGTGTCCAGTTAATGTCTTATCATTTTATGTCTTAAAAGAGGACCTTCTAATGCATATTCCTGTGGAGTTTGGCTGGCTAAGGATAAATACATGGCTGGATGAACGAGCCTGAACCTAAAGAGAGCATTCACTTTTACAATATAAATCTATCATTTTCTAATCACAAATCCAGATCTCAAGTTTTATATTGCCAGTATGATAACCAATGGTGAGACAGTGGTTAGTATGATGACTTCATATTATTAAATCTTGTTTATATTTTTTATAATTCCAAATCGAGAACTTTTTTCAATTATTCATAAAGTGCTTAAGACATCTCATCCAGATGTAGGAAGCTACATATTTTAGTTTATTAGCCTGTCTTTTGTGTTTAACACCTTTCAACGTCCATTAATCACTTACCTTTAGAGATTTCAAGGCTTGCATCTAATTGATCAGTGCTTGACATGGACTTTTGATATTGCAAAATGTCTTCATAATAATTTCATATATCATTTGCTTTTTCCCAAAGGAATTTTTATTGTTCAGCATTCTCAAAGTACACAGATTGCATCTTACAATATTCGAGTAGAAAAACTTGTCAATATCATGAAAAACGACATAAAGTCAATTAATGATAAAATATAATAATTTCTATACAATGGCATAAATGGTCAATATTACTGTAAATAGCGGATTTAAAAAGCTTCGAAGATTTTTAAATTTCTTGAGAAATTGTCTTTTATATTAAGGCCATGTCAAAATTACAAATCCTCCTTTATAAAAAGACATTTAAACGTACATAATGATCAGAACAAAAATTCAATTTTTAAAATAACATAATTCATTCAGCTTAAAAGTAATTTCTAATCAGCTACAAAATTATACATATATGACAGCTTACAGTATCGACATATAATTAGTATACCAGAAATTACTTTGCTCAAAATGAATTCTTAATTTATCTAAAAATATTTCAATATAACTTTATTAAATGTGCTTTCTTAATGATATAATTTAATAACATAATTATTTACATCATATATAAACTATATAATTATGCTTTATTACTCTCAAATGTTTTAAATACTATAAGTTTTTAGCCATTAACAGCATAGGGAATATTAACAAAAATTGAGAATAAATTATCAGCTTGCTTTTAAATAATCATTTTAGAAAACATATATATAACTACTAAAAATTATATTTTCTTACCATTGAAAGAAACACGCAAACAATTCCAATTATAGAAAAACTAAAAATAGAAAAAAATTAATTTGTAGAAGTGGATAAATTTACTGAAGACTATTTTTTTAATAATTAGTATTATAAGAAAGATTAGCAAGTCCTTGGTATATAAATCAATTATTCGAAGTATCTTCAAACATAAACTAAAATAATTGCTCAAATTAGAAAATAAAGAAAAAACATCAAGATTTAAAAAAGTCAGGCTGTTAAACTTAAACAAATTTAGTTAGAAATAGAAGAATGTTTTTGGAAAGCAAACTTTTGGGAATGAACAGAGGTCACATGATTCTTCACAATATTTTTATATTGTTGATTAGGTTTACAGATAATAAAAATTATCTTATTGAAGCTTAACGTTCGATGGAGAGTTCTCTCAACTTAGGATAGAATATAATCCTAATACACTAAGATTTAACATAAAGCAAAGATATTGAATCTAAAGCAAAGTGACATCTTGATATAATTAGTAAAAATCGTTTAAATTTGAATGATTGATTAATTTTAAGATCAACATTCTCATAAAAGACACAATATTACATTCTGGTCTAACCTCAATCATCTTATTTCTGTTTTTCTTGGTCTATGATAATCTTTTGTAAGCGTTCTCTCCGACCAACTACTTTAGGTCATCAAGACTCTTGATAACATCATACTTCTTTTAGGCGTCTGTTACTGCATCCAGAAGCACTTTGCTGAAACGCTTCTTATAGATGAGAGCTAATAGATGCTCGAGCAGGTCGAGCTTTTCAATCTAAATTTACTTCATCTTAAGTAAAAGCTGTTTCTTTGGCAAGTTTGATAATGAGAAGTATTTTGACTGCATTGCTACCATACTCCGTGAGCTCCTGACCCTCATCTGTAGATATTAACTCTCTAAATCGATGTCGCACGCAATTAGTACTTGGTCATCAGTTCTGAACCTATAGTTGTAGCCATACCTTTCATCATTGCCAAGGATTTAAGTCCCATAAGGCCACGGATGAATTTCATCTAAAGTTGCTGGAGAGATGCCCATCCTCACATTTATTTTATCCATTTAAGTGATCATATCTCGAACAATGATCTTCTCATGATCAATACAGAAGATTATAATGGGGCTTGCAAGGCAGCATTCCTCAATTTCATTCTTTGGTTTTGAGAGCCTATCATCTACACCAGAGCAGATGTTGACTTCTCCTCCCTAATCTTGATTCAGTGAATGCAAAAGTTTGTATTCACTCTTGAACTTTAGAACTTTTGGTGATAAACACACTAGAGCAAGCACTTAGAGAAAATTTGAATATTTAAGTAAGTTATCATTAATAATCAAAAATTTAGATTATTTATAAGTATTAAATTAAATATCATTTTAATTTGACGAGCTAAGTCTAAAAAATAGATTTTGTGTTAGCTCCTCATTAATTATTAACTTTAATTTTGACTATGTTAACTTTCATTGATATAGAACTTATAGACATTTAAATATATTAATAATTTATCCAATATGATTAGTAAATATATAATAAAAATAATTCTTATTAGTTGTTTTAAAGACCTATTATATCCTCAACTTTAATTTAGAAATACATTTTATTAAAAACATTGTTCACTTTTTAAAATAAAGATTTATTCGCAATGGAATAATAAACAATCAAAATAAATTAAAAATTTATTATAGGCTTATATGTTATATTTATATATTTTTGATTATTTACTCATTCTTTGGAAATTATAAGTAATTTCTCTAACTCTATGAATACCGGAATCGCAAGTAGCGCTAAACATGTATGACTTGCTCAATCATAAATCCCAAAAGCCATACATTTTGCCATCATGGTGTAGAAAGGGATGCTTCCAAGTGATTCTATCAAATTCATCAATGATGAGAACATCATAAAGCCTTTAGATCTTGTAGAAAACTATCTATCGTATCTATCTGCAATTAGATGCTTAGAGACTGAAGAAACTTTTAGGTTTCTATATTAAGGATATAATCAGGGACTATAATTTTAGTATTTTCTTGCCCTGCTGAATCCAATAACAAGACAACAGTCCCATAATCCAAGTTTTACCAGACGCCGTTTGCATTTAAGCTTGAATGTTGTTTTGCTGATGAGTCAAAATTATAGCAGATGTTTTCGACTAATAAGATGAGTTCTTATAATCTTAGCAAATTTCATGCATTTGTTGTGAGTATCTGTAAACTTCTTCAATTAATATTAAGTTACCAGCGATAGCAGTTTTAAAAAAACTCCTACCAAACCTACTAGCTCTTAAATTCAATCTCAGTTTAGTTTTTCTAATTTTACGAACTTGAGTGTAGTTTACTGAGTTCACACATTCATGAAGTCTCTTCCTGTTTAAATAATTACTCTAACTAGTCAATCTCGAAGTCCTTCACGGATTAGATGACCACCAACAGTCGCTCCAGCTGTAAGTTGATATGTGGGTACTTTGAGAGCATCTTGAGAATGATCCTCCTTTATGAAAATACTACAATAAGCTCAGCTAGCATGCTTGAGGGATCCTGCTTGACCTTCGTTATTGAAATAATGGTTATCAGATCTTCTCTGTAAAGGTTGTTGACCTTTTAATTGTTGATATGAAATCATTTAAAAGAATATTTCTTTTTTTTACAATAAAATTGGCCTCCTTTTCACTAAAACCATTGTTGACTAGAAATTATTGGAAGATGTCGATGCTTTCTGGAGAAGTTGTTGTCTAAAGCGATGAAAGTGAATTTAGCTCTAGCAATAGACCCACCAGCCCCATAATATCGATCATATGCATTTCAAAATAAAAAATTGTTTAAATTAATTAGCAATTAATTAAAAAGAAATGGAAAAGAGCGGGGACTAGATGGAGGCAAAACAAGAATAGCCAGGAGGCCGAAGGAAATTGCCAGTATTTATGAAAAAAGAAGAAACTTCCAAACCAAATAGCCAAACATCGATGAAGGACTACTTTGAATGTTCAAAGGGAGACCGCAATATATAGCAAACCAATAGCCAAATAATTCAAGTCTAAGTTCCAAATAAAAATATAAAAACATTAGACAAGTTCAGTATACAATTGAACAACAACTGATAACTTCATTTCTATTAACCAATAAGAGAAGTTGAAGGCTGGGCTAGGAGAACCGAGAGATTTGCCGAGGACTAAAGGAGCAAGAGAAGATAAACAGTTATTAATAATAAGAGATAGATCTCAGCATAATCAATCGAGCTAAGTATATGCCTTTAAAATGTAAGAGGGATAAACTCAAAACTTAAACAGGACCAATTAATGAGAGAAATAGAAGACAGAAAGCCAGACTTCATAGGGCTTGTGGAAACGAGACTTCAGAGATTGGTCGGAATTAACAATAAGAATATCGCTCAACTTAACTTGCGAGAAATGGTGGAGTTCTAGTATTGAACAACGGGAAGTTACACATGAAAACCATCAAAACTCTCAGATAATTTTTAGCGTGGACAATACTAAACGTGGGAGGCTACCCACTCATATTATCACAGCGTACATCCCCCCTACTGCAACGATGAAGTAAAAGAATTACAAAACAGACTGATATATATGATAAAATCCCTAAAACAAGGTTAAAGACAAAGAATAATAGTCATGGGGGACTTCAACTTTCATATTAAAGAGCTAAGCAAGAGACTCAATAAGGAGGGACTCAAAGAATCTATTCCACATGGAGTGGAAACTCATACTAAAGGGAACTAACTTGATTAAATATTTTCTAATGTAGAAACTATTAGGTGGGAAACTTACCAACTCAGACTAACAGACCAAAAAATGCTGCAAGTAAAGCTTAGAATCAAATTCTAAGACAATGATCTAAAACTCTCAGACAAGGAGGGTAATATAAGAATCTCAGATATTAGGAAACAATGCTGGAAAGCATTCATAGAGGAGGGAAGAGAACTAACAGGAGAGGACCTTGAACATCCAATTCAAAAATGCTTCCAAGACACTTGAAAAACATCATAGGAAAAAACTGGTATCAGCAACCCCCAGAATGGGCAATTAAGAATAGAGTGGGAAACATCAAAAACGTATTTGAAGATACAAAGCTACAGTGGGGAGATGCTATCAGAGACATGGAGCACTGCTTGGATAGAAACAATTTGAAAGAATTCTTCTATCTAGTAAAGGGCTCACAAAAAGCCAAAAATAATCACAACCTATCAAAGGGTTGACAATGTTAGAAGAAAGAGTAGAATTGGGAGAGTAAACAAAAAAGAGAATAGTAGAATTCTACAATTAGCTATTTAAAGACGATAGAGAAAAGAAATTAGAGCCTGGGACGAAGTAAGACATGGTCATGATTGACGAAGAGAACAAAAAGATATTCTGTTAGAGCATGGATGTCGAGAAGAGCATTAAGGAATGTAATTTTAACAAAGCAATAGGCCCAGATGGCTTCGATGGAAAAATATTAATGAAATCGGAAAAGATATTTAGGACTGTAAGTAATAGAATAGCAGATTGGCTCAACTCAGCAAAAATACCTGAATACATCAAAGAAGGGAGATTAATTTTACTGAGCAAAAGTCAAGGCGACTTATACTCAGAAATATCCAACACCAGACCCATTGTGATTAATTCACATCTAAGCAAAATTGTGGAGAAAGTGATCATCAACAAAATTCAAGAGAACAAGAGTGATTTACTACTTACTGGTAACTACCAGAATGGGTTCAAGGAGAACAAGAGTACTCACATCAACCTAGTGAGATTATTAGAACATATCAAATAGTCGAGAAAGAAGAGTAGTAGTAGGGAAGCATACTTATTGGTAGACTTACAAAAGGCTTATGACTCTGTCTGGAAAGACAAGCTAATGACAATCTTGAGGAGCAGGGTTAAAAATGATAGTGATGCGACAACAGTAGCCCTGATCGAGGAACTGTACAAGAACAACAAGATAAAATATGAAGGGGAAGAGATATTAACCTAACAAGGGGTAACCCAGGGGAGTAGACTTTCACCAATGCTTTTTAACATCTATTTATAAGATGCCCTTTACTCTCAACCAGAGCTATTATCCCTCATAAAATAAGGCAAATTAATAGCATTCGCAGATGATTTACTGATAAATATCAATGACCAGGAACAGTTTAAAAGGGTCCTGGAATGTTTCAGAAAACTAGAAAAGTCACACAATCTGAAACTAAACTAGAAAAAGACAGTGTTTCTAAGTGACGCTAAGAAATTCGAAAATGTATTTCAAATTGAGGGAATTCACAAAGTAAAAGAAGCTAAATATCTTGGATTAAACATTTGCTTGAACACTTAATATTCTAAGAAATACTTGGGAAGAATTAAAATAGAAAACTGCGTTTTACCAAAGACTTAAAAAGTCAAATAATCCAACAATTTGTGACACTATAATGATGGCATAAATTATATCTTACTAATTTACAAATACACCCCTCTTGTAGCGGATTAATATGTCAAAATAAGCGAAATAGAGAAAATGGAGCTGCAGCTCAAGAGAATTGCATTCAAAACTTCGAGAGACATACCCAACAAAATTTTAAGAAACATCACCTAACTTAAAGAGACAAACACTAGCGAAATTATTCAAGAGTTAGTCTAGAAAACCTCAAAAAGATAAGATTGGATATAGGATAGTTTGTAAAAAAAAAAGAAGTTCCGGAGGTAATATAAGAAAATGGAAAAGCTTTGTAAAGAAAGAGAAAACCTTTCATAACCAAAAATGTGATGGATACGATGATGGCCTTAAGTCAGGGTAGAACGATTGTAAATTACGGCATGAGTCATTATTGTAATATTCACAAAGTCATGGTTGACTACAACCACTTGAGGAACTGTAACCTTATCAACACTGGAGGAGACCCCACAAGATTCTCTAAATAAATAAGAGAGAATAGACTAGTTGACATGGAAAGCCATACTCAGATTGAGATTATCTCTAACATGATTTGGTTAGATCAGAGAATAAGAAAACTAGAACATCACGAGTACTACCAACCAGTGAAGAGAACATTTAGAGTAACCTATGTCAAGAAAAAGGAAGAGGAATATGACGAAGAGAAATTACAATAAGTTCAATCTACTTGAACATTCAAATGTAAGAAACTTCAAGAGTATATTTAGATGGAAAATATGAGAATTATAATAAAGAATTATTAATTAAAAAGAACTTCAAAAACTAAACAAAGACTAGATGGAGGAATCAAAATTCAGTAACCAAAAGAACAGGTCATGGGACAGAAGTTCAAACAACTCACTCAACAACAACCAATGGAAGAGCAGACAAGAGAAGAGGCGATTCTGGGAGAAGGTATCGGAGATTAGGCACAGTCATAGAGACAGAAGTAGAGACCAGGAGGCCTTCGGAATTGATGGAGAAGATAATTCAAGGTCCCGTTGAACAAACAAATGGGATTCAAGAGCAAAATAAGAATAGGGAACTCTAACCCTAGCAAGAAGATGAATCAGTCTCAAAAGCAGAGGGAATAATTCGACAAACACGAGGATGGATCAGAATGCATTCAAGGAGACCCAATGAAGCTCAAGCACCTCATCGATCTCACAGAAGTGAAATGCAAAGATTTCGACAAAATAATATATGTCAAAAAAGGGTGGAAACCAATGACTTCAAGAATGATTACTATCGTGTGTTGCCCAAGCACCAGATCCAAAGTTGAAATAGCGTTAGTCAGAAGATTCACAGATAGGGACAACGCTAAGAAGAATGGAGCTAGAGAGAAAGACCTATGGTCAGAGAAAAAGTTGAGACATTGGGATGAGATTAACCGGAGTGGGATCACTCAGATTTGACCCCAGGCTACCATATTCAAGAAACCACTATGGAAAAGAGTCTAAGTTTAGTAGAGGAGGTACAGTTTACGCACTAGAAACTAAAATGTTTGATTCTACCACCAATAGTCATGGATGACAAAGGGATACGCCAAAGGGAGAAATATATAGGCCAGACCAATTGGAAAATCGAGAATAACAAATACTGGAGAAACCATGACGACATTCAAAGTGTTATCGTA